>JAKCPI010015266.1:0-19845 GCA_023213315.1 Euborellia annulipes
TGGGGACATTTAATTAGTTTTAGAGATACTTTTTTTCTCTCTCTCTTTTTATTATTATAATACAATTATAATTATTTGGAGAGAAGAGTATTCTCTATTTGAGCTAAAAATATTATTAAGGGCAAGTTGATTAAGGTCCTTTTTTTACAAGGAAAATTAAGGGTGTTAACCCCTTTTTTGAAATTCTCCTTGTAAGGGCATTAATAGCTTTTTTTTACCCCTTTTAAGGGCATTAAGATCCCTTTTTTTTTATTTGTTCATTTTAAGGAAATTACATCCTTTTTTTTTATTAAATTAATTTTTTTTTTTAAGGACATCAATCCTTTTTTTTTAATTTTTTATTTTTAGAAATTCCATTTGAAATGCAAAATTTCGAGAATTGATAAGTATAGGTTATCATTTATAAAATTGATAATAGAAATTCGCAAATTTGTTTTTTTTTTTAATAGACTAATTTCTAAATAAAATTGAATTTAAATAGATATCAAATCTTTTTTTTTTCCAAATAATTCACTATTAAATAATTTATTTAATTAAAATTAACTTTTCCAAATAAATCTAAAATTATAATTTATTATTATATAATTGAAAGAAATTAATTTTCTTTTTTTTACTAAATTATTTAATTAAAATTATTTTATTATAGGCTTATAGATAATTGATCCATAATGACTGATAAATTGGAAAAGAAATTGAGTGAATTAAATGTCAAAAAGGAACGTTTATTTTTAAAATTACAGGCATTATATGACTTAAGCAGAGACGTTTCGAAAAATCCTAAAGCATTACCTGAATTTCAAGTCAGATTAAATCAGTTAGATAAAACTCGTGATTCATTTGAAGAAATCATAGATGAAATTATTTTAGTTAATAAAGCTTTAAATGATAAGTATACTGCAGATTTCTCTCCAATACATGCTTTTGATCAAATGTATTATCAAATTCTTGCAGTGGCAAATAGTTTGAAGCAAGTAGAGCAACCCACCCCTCCTGAAGCAACCTTAAGTTCATCGCGATTACCAAAAATAGAGTTATTTAGTTTCGATGGTAATTCTGAGAATTGGTTAAAATTTTACGAAACGTTTAAGGCTGCCGTTCATGAGGATAAAAGATTAACTAACTTTGAAAAATATCATTATTTAGTAAGTAAATTAAAGGATTCCGCCCTTAATGTTGTGACTGGATTTCCCCCTTCCAGTGAAAATTATGCCCTAATTTGGAAGGCATTGGTGGAAAAATATCACAACAAAAGGCAATTAGCCTCTACTTATTTAAAGAAATTATTTGATTATAAACCGATATTGAAAGAATGCCCCAATTCTCTTCGTCATTTTATAGACAATTTTGATGAGGCATTTATCGCTTTAAAATATTTAAAAATTAATGATTTAACGGATTTTATATTATTAAATCTGGCTTTAGAAAAATTAGATAGGCCAACTCGAAAGGCTTTTGAAATGAGTGTTGTTAGTGAGGAAATTCCCTCTTATCAACAATTAATTAATTTCATAAAGGGACATGCAAAAGTTTTGGAAGCGACTCATTTTTCGAATGAGCCTTCGTCAGCTCCAAAAAAGGCAATTAATGCTTCTTCTATGTCGAAACGAGCTTTTACTTCATCGACTGAAGTATTATGCCCTTTGTGTAAATCTTCTCACTCTATACTTAAATGTTTACAATTTCAAAATATGAATCCTTATCAAAGGAAAGAAAAGATTAGGAATTCGAAATTATGCTTTAATTGTTTAAGTCCATCACATTTGTTGCCTGCTTGTACGGCGAAAAATAATTGTTTTGAATGTGGGAAAAGGCATCACACATGTCTGCATTTTAAAGTTACCTCTTCAGATGAAAAATCTCATGACAATTTTAATAGCAAAAATTCTAAAGAAAATCATGATAGTTCCGGGAATTCAACTCCAAGTAGCTCGAGTAGTCATGTCTCAAATAATAATTCAAATGTTGTTTTAGGCACTGCTGTAGTTTTGATGAAAGATTCTTTTGACAATTTTCAACCTGTTCGTCTTTTAATAGATTCGGCCGCACAAAATTCTTTCATTACTGAGGCATGTGCACAGAGATTAAAATTAGCAAGACATAAATGTAGTATTCGAGTCAATGGATTAGGGCAACAGCAAGTAATTGTCAAAGGAATGGTAAATTGTCATTTTAAATCTAGACATGAAAACATTCATCCTTCATTATTTACTGATGCCATTGTACTTAAAACCATTACTAATGATATGCCTTCTTTACCCCTTCCCAAGTCCATCCGATCTCAATTGAAAGATTTAAATTTGGCAGACCCTAATTTTGATGTGCCAGGGCCTATAGAATTTTTGTTAGCAGGAGATCTTTTTGATGAAATTTATGATGGGGGTAGAATTAAATTAAAAGAAGGAGGTTCAGCTCTGTCTAGTGTTTTTGGTTGGGTGGTCACCGGACGAATATCATTTTATTCTTCTTTAGATAAATTAGCACATCGCTCGGTTTTTGTTGTTAGTAATATTGATAACATTTTAAATAAATTTTGGGAAATAGAAGAGCCTCCCACTCAAATTCCGTCAAATCCGGATGATGATTTGTGTGAAAATATATTTAAAAATGAATTTAATCGAACTCCAAAGGGTCAATATGTGGTTCCCTTGCCCTTTAAAGAGGCAAAATTGCCTACTAATTTAGGGGATTCATACTGCGTGGCTTTGAGAAGATTAAAAGGTTTAAATAATCGTCTGGCTTTGAATCCTGAATTGGAGGAAAATTACTATAATTTTATGCAAGATTATGAGCGTTTAGGTCACATGAAAAGAGTAACAAAAACTTTAAATAAAAATGTTTATTATATCCCACATCATTGCATCTCTAATCCTAAATTTAGAGTTATTTTCGATGCATCCGCCAAAAATAATAAAATGGCTCTAAACGAATCCTTATTAGTAGGGCCTAAATTACAGAGAAATATTGTTGATATTTTAATTAATTTTCGTTTGCATCCTTTTGTGGTTTGTGCAGATATTTGCAAAATGTATAGGAATATATTAGTTAAACCAGAATATTTAATTTATCAACATATTCTTTGGCATGATTGTCCTGGTGGCCCAATTTTAGAATTTGAATTAAAAACCGTTACTTATGGATTAAGCTCTTCTCCGTTCTTAGCCATAAGAACTTTGTTGCAATTAGTAGAAGACGAAGGTGCCAGATTTCCTTTGGCTTCTAAAGCTATACTTAATTTCACCTATGTAGATGATATTATTGCTACTGCGGATTCTATTGATGAAGCAGAGCAACTTAAAATACAATTAATAAATTTACTTAAGTTAGCTAGCTTTGAATTGAAAAAATGGTCATCTAATGTTTCCTCTATTTTGGAAAATATACCTGCTGATGATAAAGAGAATTTGATTAGTTTTAATGATGATAATTCTTCTATAATTAAATTATTAGGATTACATTGGGACCCTAATAATGATGTATTTAGATATGTAATTTCGCCATTATCTTATGTATGTACGAAGAGATCTATTTTATCATGTATTGCAAAATTTTATGATCCTTTAGGGTGGCTTTCTCCAGTGATTTTATTTGCAAAAATTATTATGCAATCACTTTGGAAAATTAAAGCCGCATGGGATGAAGAGGTTCCGTTTGAAATATCTCAAAAGTGGACATTATTTGCTTCACAATTGCCTCTTTTGTCAAATTTGAAATTATCTCGGTATATTTTAAACACAAATTGTCAGCGTCAACTAATGTTAGTAGGCTTTTCAGATGCTTCACAAGTTGGTTATTCTGGCTGTGTTTATTTAATTTGTAAAAATGGAAATATTATCAATTCTAATTTATTAATAGCGAAAGCAAAAGTTGCTCCAATAAAAGTTCCTCTTTCTATTCCGCGATTAGAGTTATGCGGAGCGGTACTTTTATCAAAATTAATGCAATATATTTTAAATATTTTGCCTTTAGAAATTTCAGGAATGTTTGCTTTCACTGATTCAACAACTGTTTTATCTTGGTTGCGCACGCCGCCGCATCTTTTAAAAATTTTTGTTTCACATCGTGTTGTGAAAATCAATCAAAATCTTGAAGGCGTTGAATGGCGTTATGTGCCCTCTGAGCAAAACCCTGCAGATTGTTCTTCACGGGGAATCCGACCAGAGCAAATTATAAACTTGCCTTTATGGTGGAGTGGGCCAGAGTGGTTAACTTTGTCGCCAGAAATGTGGCCAAGTACCCCTCATTTAGAAACAGTTGCTGATTTATCAGAGCACAAACAGTCTAATATTTTAATTAATACTAGGCAAGATTTTAATTTTTTGGAATTAATTGACAAATGTTCGTCATTTTTTCGGCTTCAACGTATAGTTGCTTTCTGCCTTCGATTTAAAAATAATTCATCTCATAAATTAAAAGGGCACCCTTTGACATCAGGCCCCTTAAAATTAAAAGAAATAAGAAATGCACATGACGTTTTGGTGAAAGAAGTGCAAGTGTTTCATTTTGGTGAAGAGATTGCTCGCATTAAAAGAGGTGAAAAATGTAAAGAATTGCATCGTTTAGTACCCTTCGTTTGCCCTCTCGGTTTCCTCAGGGTGGGGGGTAGATTACGCAATTCTGATCTTGATTTTTCTTCAAAACATCCTCTTCTCTTGCCAAAAAAGTCACATTTCACAGCTATTTTAATTGATCATATGCATTCTCTTAATTGTCATGCAGGGCCTAGACTTTTGCAATCTATTATTTGTAGATCCTATTGGATTATTAATGCCAGATCTATAATTAAAACTAGATTGCATAAATGTCTGATGTGTCAAAGAGCTCACCCTCGGCAAATAACCCCGCTTATGGGTGAATTGCCCTCTGAAAGAATTAGAAACTTGAGAGCCTTTAAAATTGTCGGTATAGACTTTGGGGGCCCTTTTTCTATAAAAGAAAATAGATTAAGAAAGCCACGAATTTTGAAAGCTTATCTATGTTTATTTATTTGTTTCTCTACCAAAGCGGTGCATTTAGAATTAATTTCTGATTTGTCCACTGAGGCATTTTTAGCAGGCCTTGATAGATTTATTGCTCGTAGAGGTTTATGTGAAAAAATCTATTCCGATCAGGGGACTAATTTTGTCGGTGCTCATAGATGCCTTAAAAATCTATACGAATTTTTTAATTCAAATGCCACTCAAAATCAATTAACTGACCCGCTAACTTCCAGAGGAATCGAGTGGTCGTTTAATCCTCCTTATGCCCCTCATTTCGGAGGCATTTGGGAAGCTGGTATCAGGTCAGTGAAGTATCATTTAAAAAGAGTAGTAGGAACTCAAATTTTCACTTATGAAGAAATGTTAACGCTATTTTGTAAAATAGAAGCCATTTTAAATTCTAGGCCTCTTGTAGCTTTATCCAATGACCCCAATGAATTTGATGTTCTTACACCTAGTCATTTTTTAATTAAGGAACCACTTAGTGTGTTACCTGAAAGGGACCTTGGTCATCTTGCCATTAATAAACTTTCCCGTTGGGAAATGGTGCAACGTGCATCCCAAGATTTGTGGAAAATATGGAATAGAGATTATTTACATACTCTCCAGCAGAGGGTCAAATGGACTAGTGGAGAGCCTAACCTCAATGTGGGAGATTTGGTCCTGATTAAGGATAAAATGTGTTCGTCTTTGCAGTGGCCCCGTGGTCGAGTGGAAAAGATTTTCCCAGGCCCTGACGGCATAGTGCGAGTTGCACAAATTCGAACTAATACAGGGTCAATGCGTAGACCTGTGGTGAAACTCACCAAACTTTTTGTGGCATAAATTATATTTCAAAAATGGATGTATATATATATATATATTTATTTTTTTTTTTACTTTATTTATTTATTTATTTTTTTTTTTTTTTTTATTTTTTTTTTGTTATATCTTTGTACTTATGAATTATAGATTAATTCATTTTTTTTTTATTTATTTTTGATTTTACTCTATTAGGAAATTAAAATATTTTCCTCTTTTTGTTTAATTTCGGTGGGGGGTATGTTTGAGCATACTGTAGGCTACTCCTACTCTCCTTCTTTCTCCCCCTCTCCGCCACGCTCACTCGATCAGCTGCGCGAGTATTTTTTTTTTTAATATAAAATTTCGGAAACGGAATTGAAACACAGAAGAATTTTCCCGAGCGGCCCTCGATGAACCTCCGGCCTTTGCAGCTCTTCGTTGAGTGAGTACAACAAGTAAACCTACCCCCTATTTCCTAACATCTACCCTTAAAAACTACAGTCCACAGCTCTAACACGTACATTGGCTGACTCCTCGATTTCCTTTTTATCTCAAGGCTATTTATTTATGCTTTGGACACTACTGGAAAAAAATTTACTTACCAAAAAGAGGCAATAAATTTGGATGGTGACATTTCATTAATATTTCTAATTCTTTTTGAAATTTATCAGCCGGAAATTCCTTTAAATTTAATTTTTTAATTGCTGCATCAATTCCAGATGGCAATTTTCCCAGATAAACAGTTCCAAATCCACCATTGCCTAATTTTGTTTTGAAGTTATCTGTAAATTTTTCTATTGCGCTGTAGTCAAATTGAAGAGGAGTTTGAGGTACTCTAAAAATGAAAATTGATGATCAGATCTGGATATTTAATGTGAAATGAAAAATAAAAGTTTTCAATTGGACATACACCACTGGAGGAGTAGTCACTATCTTGGTTTTTTTTTTTTTTTACCTTTCATCATTAAGAAGTGTCGTTTTGGAGATAAGTGAAAATTCTTCAGCATTTAATGGGATTGTTTTTGAAAGATTTTCTTCTTTATCTGAATGATTTATGTTATCCAAATTAGTGTCTTCTGTTTCTTCTTCATCCAAACATAAATCGGTAATCCGAGGTCGCTCAGGTGGAGGCTCTACAAAGATATCGCGAATACAGTATATGTAAATGAGGAACCAAGGTTCAAGGGAGGGGGTATGGGAACCAACCCCCCCCCCCCCCCCCCCCCTCTACCCCGAAATATTATAAACAAAGAGAAATATAAAGAGAAAAACAATGGTGTTAAAAATTATAACAAAAATATTTTATATTCTTTAAAATTTATTCATTTGGGAGGGGGATATTACTTCCCGGATCATAAAAATCCGCCACGAAAAACTTTTCTGGCTACGCCCCTGATAGGAACACCTCTGAATATTTGTGAAATTAAAATCACTTTTTTTTCAAGTTTACAACTAGAAACACACGGCCTCAGTGGTAGAGTTTTCGCCTCAATTGGATTGGCTATCAATCCAAATGAAATAAATAGAGAAAATGTATATATATATATATATATTGGAATAGTTGTTTGGAATATGGGCAGTAGAAATTAATAAAAATTATACTAGAAAAAAAGTACCTTGTAATAATTCTTCGGCAATATAATCTGCTAATATATAAAACTTATTTCGAATTGATAAATTCATTAATAACTCTAAATTAGGTCTTTTCTTTAAACCTGTACCTTCCCATTCTTCGAAAAATATTTTACTAGCATATATTCTTTGTTTAATGCTCACATCTTCAACTTTTCTAAATAAAAAAAAAAAATAAGAAAATAAATAAATAAATATTTGTATAATAAAACTTAGATTATCGAGTAGTTATTAATTTTAGAATATTAATGTTTTAGATGAGTTGAGTGAGAAAAAGTTTGTAAGTGAGGCAGGCATTACAGAAGATATTTACCAATCTTTGAGTAAGATAAAAGAAATAAAATTTTTTTAAGACTATGTCTTTCTTGGGGGTTCCCGAGGAAAAATTATGACTCGAACCCCCTTTCTATATCAATACTTGAAAATTCAAAGGTCGTAAAGGACAAATTGCTACTTTTCAGGCTGAAAAAGCTGAACATTTCTATATGGGTAATTCCACACCAAGACAACATGGCACTACATGGGCCCA
The DNA here is from genome assembly GCA_023213315.1 of Euborellia annulipes. Classification (NCBI taxonomy): domain Eukaryota; kingdom Metazoa; phylum Arthropoda; class Insecta; order Dermaptera; family Anisolabididae; genus Euborellia; species Euborellia annulipes. The sequence continues at coordinate 7,921 of JAKCPI010015266.1, forward strand.
TTTCAGATTCAAAAATGCCACCCAAATGCTGATTCCTCATGGCAAACTGATGATAAGTTGATAGAAAGAAAAAAATTTTTATGTACATAGCGGCCGTAAAACTCAAAATTAAAATTTCACTCATTTTCAACGTTCCAGAGTACAATTTTGGAAATTTGTTTACAGTTTGAATAGTTTAATGAAAAAAATTGGTTTCGAGCACTATTCCTAAGGGAAATTGACCGTAGAATCCAAAAATCACCGAAAAACCCGAAAATTTTCACCTCTAATAGGAGAAATATACGAATTTGTGATTTTTAAGGTGTTTTTTTCATTAAATTATTCCCGAAAAACATATATTTTTAAAATTACTTTTCCGTGCTTAAGTTACTCTAAAACATGTGTACTTTGATGGGGTTTAAATATTTTTTTGGGGAAAGCATGTTTAGTAGGTCAAAATTGAGAAAATTCAAAAAACATGTTTTTTTGTGATTTTGACTTCTGCATTCTTTATTAATTTTTATATGTTGCCTATAAGTGTACGACTTTTTGAGTAATACTATTTTATTCTCCATTAAATTCTGTATAATTAAGAAAAAAAACGTACCAATCCAATGATCTGGGACAATGTTACAACTCTTTAATAGTTCAAATTCACTTAAAGTCATCTCAAAATGTTTTAGTTTTTCATTTTCGTAAAAAGAAACAATTATAGTTTTGGGAAATAGTTCAAACAAGTTTTAAAATGAAAAACCAGCATAAATTTTAAGTTTTTTTTATTGATAAGATCGTATGCCAAACAATAATTCGTATCGGTGCTCACTTTTTTGCATTGAATGATGTGACTATTTTTTGGAACAAATTCATGAAAATTGCGTGTCCCAGGTACGGTGAATGCTTTACTAGCTCCTATGTCTCGGATTGCATCAACATCTTTTTTCCAAACGACTTCGCATTGTATATTTCCGATCCGTTGTTTGCAGAACTCCAGCAATTTTTCGACATCAAGAATTTGTTCGTTGTACGGTCGTCGCAAACTTTCGTTTCTTGCTTCTCGCTTTATCGTTCCTCCGATTCCGTCGCATGGTGACTTGCCATGTGATGTCGCGAAAAACGACCAGGTGGCGCTGAGTCCATATTTGGCGAGGTGTTCGCATAAGTACATGAAATTGTTGCAGTTTTTGTACTGACCTGGACATCCATCGCTGAAATAATGTACGTGTTGAAAAAAGATGTTGATGCAATCCGAGACATAGGAGCTAGTAAAGCATTCACCGTACCTGGGACACGCAATTTTCATGAATTTGTTCCAAAAAATAGTCACATCATTCAATGCAAAAAAGTGAGCACCGATACGAATTATTGTTTGGCATACGATCTTATCAATAAAAAAAACTTAAAATTTATGCTGGTTTTTCATTTTAAAACTTGTTTGAACTATTTCCCAAAACTATAATTGTTTCTTTTTACGAAAATGAAAAACTAAAACATTTTGAGATGACTTTAAGTGAATTTGAACTATTAAAGAGTTGTAACATTGTCCCAGATCATTGGATTGGTACGTTTTTTTTTCTTAATTATACAGAATTTAATGGAGAATAAAATAGTATTACTCAAAAAGTCGTACACTTATAGGCAACATATAAAAATTAATAAAGAATGCAGAAGTCAAAATCACAAAAAAACATGTTTTTTGAATTTTCTCAATTTTGACCTACTAAACATGCTTTCCCCAAAAAAATATTTAAACCCCATCAAAGTACACATGTTTTAGAGTAACTTAAGCACGGAAAAGTAATTTTAAAAATATATGTTTTTCGGGAATAATTTAATGAAAAAAACACCTTAAAAATCACAAATTCGTATATTTCTCCTATTAGAGGTGAAAATTTTCGGGTTTTTCGGTGATTTTTGGATTCTACGGTCAATTTCCCTTAGGAATAGTGCTCGAAACCAATTTTTTTCATTAAACTATTCAAACTGTAAACAAATTTCCAAAATTGTACTCTGGAACGTTGAAAATGAGTGAAATTTTAATTTTGAGTTTTACGGCCGCTATGTACATAAAAATTTTTTTCTTTCTATCAACTTATCATCAGTTTGCCATGAGGAATCAGCATTTGGGTGGCATTTTTGAATCTGAAATGGGCCCATGTAGTGCCATGTTGTCTTGGTGTGGAATTACCCATATATATAACTCATTTTTGCTATTTTGTCCTTTACGACCTTTTAATTACTTTGTGTATACCTTATTTGTTCAGCTGTATATTTAGGACGAGTTTCTTCGGGGTTATATGGATCTCGAGTTACACTTGCCATGATAGATTTCCATGAACTCCCTAATTCCATACGATCTATTATTTCATTCTTTATATGCGCTGGAAGTTTTCTTATCGGGGTCTCTCTTGTGAACGTTGTCATTTTCTTAAAAAAATTAATAAAAATTATATCATTGTGAGATGAGTACAAAAAGTATCCAACTTTTTTTCTTAAAGAAAATTTATTTATTACATTGCTTTCGTAAAATTTTGTGTACTAATCTTTTGTTAGAGGATAAAATTTATTAATAAAGATTTTCGTGGATCTGCAGAAAGGCCTCGAGAGTGCCGGCAGAGTTAGGCACCAATTAAATGTTGATTATCAAATAGGAAGAATAAATGAGCAAGCAACTAGTTATATTTCAATTTATTAATAAACCAGGGCCGACGTTTCGGTCACATATGGGACCATCCTCAGGGCCAGGTTAATGTCTGAAAATACATATAATCCTCGCCAAGTTATATTGGGCATACACAATTGCATGTAGCTTAGTCATGACAATGCCTCAAATTATGTTGTTATACCATGGACAGAGAGTGAAAAAATTATAGCTCGATGTCCCAATAATCTCTTATTAATTTAATTCATTAAAAAAAAAACCGCATTGGAAAATTCTTTATAATAGAAAGGATAGGTCGATTCAGTCCAATAAAAATATATAATAGAATAATTTTATATATTTTTTATTATTCTATTCAATCTCCAGATCTCAGACCTGACGGTTTCGGCCACTTTGCTGTTTGCCTTCCTCAGTGAGGGCCAGACCTAAATGATATACATTATAAAATATAAATATATATATATATATATATCATTTAGATTCAGCACTCACTGAGGAAGGAGTTTATTATTTAATTTATAAGCATCGTTGGTCCAAATTTTTTAAAATCAGCTCACTAGTTGATGAACTAAGTCAAAAAACTATAAAATAAATCATTAAATATTAAAAAAATATATATTAATCAAAATTTAGTATTTATTTGATTAAAATTAATTTAATTTGATTAAATTTTTAATCAAATTAATTTAATCATATCAGAAAACTGATTTGTTTTTTTTAGTTTAACTAAATTTTTACTCAAATTAAATAAAGCATAATAGGTTCTTGATATGATTTGTTTAATTTAACTAAATTTTTAGTCAACATTTATTTAGTTGGTGCCAGAAAGAGGGTAATTTATCAAATTTTAAATAAGTTAGACTACAAATTTATTATATTTCAGTTTTTAAATATCTATTAAAATTAATTAAAATTATTCCAAATTGAACAAACAGATGAGATTTATTTTTCCCACGTGCAATGGAATCAAAATCAGAACTGTCATCTTATTTTAAAATTAATGTGTAAGATATTGATAATAAATTTTTAATTACTTACGATTATTGAGACTAAAAAATTGAATAGATTGAATAAAGGTTAATTTACAGACAGGGAATAAAAAGTTTACGAGGGGGTTCGACTCAGATAAGAGCAGGGAGGTAAGAGCCTGATAAGAGCATAGATCAGGGGGTTGCAACTCACAAGGTTTGACAGTTCTAAAAAAGTAGTGACGTCACAACTAAAAAACCTCCACATCTAGGTAAGCGCTAGTGTCGCAGAGCTCTAGTGGGGGTATGGGCAGAGTGGGGGGTCACCAACTCTCCATTCCAATTCTCAAGCAAACAAGGAAACCTTCTCCACGTGTTCATTAATTTCGTTTCGTTTGTAAATGTATTTGAATGATATTTATTTATAATATTTCTTTTTCAGAATAATACAATATTTGGGATATATTTTTTGTTTTGTTTATTTCTTTTTTGACGAATAAAATAAATATTGTTTAAAATAATTATATTTTTTATTTATAATTTACACCTTTTTGTTCAAAATTTATCTATTTCATCAAACATTACCATAATATAAAAATATTTCATATTAGGTTGATGCAATATAAATGCAGGATTTGGGATTCTTGATATTTAATGCAAATTTTTACCCATTAATAATTGTTTAAATCTACAGTATGTTTTACAAAGCTTATTTTATGCCATTTCTAAAAAATTATATAAATTTTAAATATATAGAAATGGCATAAAATAAACTTTTTAAAACAATTGATTTAATCAATTATTAATGGGTAAAAATTCGCATTAAATATCAAGAATCCCAAATCCTGCATTTATATTGCATCAACCTAATATAAATAAAATAAATATATATGCATATAATAGTAGTATTAGTAGTAGTAGAGGGGAGAGAATTTTTAAACTAAGCCACGCCCCTGGAGGTAAAATTCTGAGAATCAGCCAGCCAGCACATAACTGTCAAAACCCCCTTGTTGCATATCTATATTATCTATGGCATAGATAAGAGACGCTGTGGCACAGTGACACCCACGAATTCACCAATAGGTGCCCAATTCGGGCTCTAGCTGACTAGTTCACTCTTTTGACATTAGCTCTACGTTCATGATTCTTTCGTTCTTTTCCCTCTACGTTCATGAATCTTTCGTTCTTTTCATTTGCGCGCGCTATTTGTTTTGTAACTAAAGCCGAGAATTTTTTAAATTTTTTTTTATCGAAGGAAACCGAAATGCAACCGAAGGACCGAAACAATTAGGTCGGGAGCTCTGCAAGTTGTTTTGGCACTGGACACCAGTGTCGGCCAGGTGTCGGCTTCGGTCAAAAACCATCCAGCTCGAAGCTATTCGGTAGCCCTTAAAAATAAATTTGCGAGCCCTTCCGGCCCCACTGCACAGATGTAACAACTTTATAATTTATATATTTATTTATTTATAATTTTATAACTGTATAATCTTAGCTGAATTGTACCTGACGAAGGGCACAGAATGAATGACCGAAACGTTGTAAATTTTACCAACAAACCACAGTTAAACAGAAAACCAAATTCTTTTACGAATAAATAAATGTTGTAAATCATTTTTTAAATTAATAAAATGAATTATATTTAATTGTTTGTATTTGAATTATAATAATTTTATTTAGTTATTTCCAAAGGAATAATTACCCAAGAAGCAGAGTTGGGTCAAATAAAATTTCATTTTTCAATTATTAACATTTTGATTATATTATACAATAAATAAAAAGCAAACAACATCGTCAATGCTTTAAAACATTATAAAATATGAAAAGCTTTTAAGCTGTTTTTTTTTTCAGGGGGGTTGGTTTTTTACAGTTTTATACTTTTTATACATCGGCCTAGTTTTATCCGCGATAATTTTATACATGTATAAAACCGTGTATTATACTCGGCGGGATAAAACTTGCCAACTCTGCCAAGAAGCTCGGTTGCCAGAGTTGGGTTTTATACACGATTTTGCAGTTTTATACAAAAATTGCGGATAAAACTTGTATAAAACGTATAAAATGTATTAAACGTATAAAATGTATAAAACTTGGATGCGCATGCGCAAACCCGAAGAGAAAGTAAGTTCAAATAAAATTTCATTTTTCAATTATTAACATTTTGATTATATTATTCACTAAATAAAAAGCAAACAACATCGTCAATGCTTTAGAACATTATAAAATATGAAAAACTTTTAAGCTGTTTTTTCAGGGGGAGGGGGCTGGTTTTTTACAGTTTTATACCTTTTATACATCGGTCTAGTTTTATCCGCGATAGTTTTATACATGTATAAAACCGTGTATTATACTCGGCGGGATAAAACTTGCCAACTCTGTCGGTTGCTTTGACTTTGACTCCATTGAAAATGCAAGCGAATGCCTCGTCTCTTTATCTCATCCATGACTTTGCCAAAGATGAAACCGGCTAAAATATTTGTCACATGTCATCAATTTAACTTAATTATTTCCATTTTTAAAGGTAAGTAATCCATTTAAATATTTATTTAATTGGTTTAGGATTATTATTTTCAATAAATTAAATAATTAAAAGTATTCTAAACTCGTGATTCAACAGGATAACCTTTCTTTGCTAGTCTGTCAAATTTTATTTGTTCATTTTTTTATTTAATATTTTATTTCTTTTAATCATTTGATATTTATTTTAAAATTAATTAGGTATGCAAATTATATAAATCAAATAGGTTATTCGTTTTATTAACTCATTAACTATTTCCTTCACTTTGACAAATAATTTTTCTTTTTTTCCTTTAATTTTTAATTTGTTTAAATAAGTATGTATTTTGTTTAAAATTATTTTTCTTATTTCGTTTATCCCAGGTTTATCCCTAGTTTGTAAAATTATTATTTAATGAACTATTTAACATTATAATTCCTATAAAACTTCAACTTTTGAGGTAAGGTCAGTTGAAGGGAAAAAATATATAATAATCAAACTATTTCTATCAAGATTAAGCAATACAAATAATTTAATTACATGTTTAGAAGTATTTATATAAATCATTTTTGGATTTTTTTTATTTTTAAGATAGTATTTTAATCACTCATTATTTCAAATCTTTATATTATTATTTATGTTAAAAATCTTTATTAAATGATTTATTTTTTTCATTTTAGATATGATTTGGATCAAAAGACTCCTCTTCAAATCATATGTTTGGAGCTCTGAGTCTCTCAAATTTATATATTATAGAATTTTATTCTTCAAATGGATAGAAATTAAATTACTGATTGTATATAATAAAAGAAGAGAAAATAATTCCGCTGTTTTAAAGCAGAATGTTTCAAAGTATATAGTTCGATTAAATATCATGAAACAAGGTAAGCCTCAATAATTTTTGATTAATAGATATAACAAAATCAAAAAACTTAGATATGATTTAGTCCAAAAGACATCCCTTTCATTTGGAGTTTGTAGAGCACACTTTCATATGTATATATATATATATATATATATATATATATATATATATAGGCAAAGATAAGTTTTCTCGGGTTAAGTCGCGTGGGGGACAAACCCAGACCTCTGAGGCATCCACCAAACACATCACCAATACACCGACTTGGGGAGTAGGCAGATTGAGGCCCCGTAGTCAAACTAAACCGAACACAATTACAAACAACAAACCTTCCTCCAGCTCTCAGAGACCAATCCACGCCTCTGAGTCATCCACCAAATTGACCTGGGGACCAGGAAGACTGCGACCCCGTAAACAACCCCCCTCCACCATTACCTCCTAACTTCCTTCTCTCCAAAAGGAGAGCCGAAACGTCGAGTAAATCTCAGCACCCCACGCGACTTAACCCGAGAAAACTTATCTTTGCATACATCCGGTCGCGGAAACCTTCCAGAACATATATATATATAGAAAAATAGAGTGATGAAAATAATATATATATATATATATATATATAGGGACTATTCTTTTAATATTAAATTTATTTATTTTTATTTTAGATGTGATTTAGACAAAAGACATTCCTTTCATTTGGAGTCTGTAGAGCACACTATCATATATATAATTTATATTTCATGATAATTATATTTTCTTTCACTTTTTATTTCAGAATTCCTTCGAAGATTCTTCTTGTCATTGAGCTAAGTTAACTCACCGTAATCTCATTTTGCCATTTGGTCAGTTTATTTATTTTCATCACTCTATTGTTTCTAATAATATTAATAATTAGTAACTATCATGGCTTTATAGCAAGATGGTCCTAGAGTCAAGGAATGACAAAATTTGGGTTCGTCTTTTATTTCTTTCTTTATTTAAAAGTATTTACAAACTTCAAGTATACTGGAGCTAAAGAGAAATCTAAAATTCAAGTCAAATTTCATATATCTTGACTCTTGAAATTTTAAATTTAAAAACAAAATTTTTAATTTCTTTATTCTATTAATCTTATTTGAAAATTTTTCTTAAATTTCCTTTACTATAATAATTTTTAATATTTTATATACAGTGTATATTGCAATATAATTCTACTTTAATTTATTGGGAGAAGGGTGGATATTTAAGGTTGAATAGTAAAACATTTTATTTAACTTTTTTTTAAATTATATTATTTATTATTAATAATTTTAAATGATATTAACGAGTTGAAATGAATCAATTTTAATTTCTATGCTTTAGGATAAATATAGAGATGGTTTTGAATAAAATCGGCCAAAGAGTACTAGTACTTTACTGGTGTAATTTTTCAGTTTTGACGTGACAACGTCTTACAAATCATGTGTCTATAGTTGGCATGTTAGAGGGGCTTGCACGAAAAAGTTTATTGGCTTGAATAACTCCTCTGTCTTAAGAGGTATAATTATGACAAATATACGGTTAGAAAGAATGAGTTTTCAGCTAAAGATTTCACCATTTATTTTTTTCCTATCATTTTATTTTACCGCGGTAAATTAAAATTTGAAAGTTTAAACCCCTGTAGATTCCGAACGGCTAATCAGATCTGACTACATGAGATGTCATTTGGTGCAGAATGATAACCTCTAATAGAATAAATAAAAAAATCCCGAGTAATTAACTCCAAAATTGGTTTTTTTCTCGAAAAACCTCATTTTTTAGGCAAAAAATATCGAAAAATAGCCCTAATTGTGCAACGCATAGCGACTTGACCATAAAAGCTACATTAAATCTAAATATAGTTTTAGAAAGAGTGATCCAATGCCCAGAGGTTATTTTTTCTTTTTTTTGATAGGACGTCATTTTACCGCATGAGAGCACTCGGCGGGATTTCGTTTTTCGAAATTTTAAACCCCTGTAGATTCCGAACGGCTAATCAGATCTGACTACATGAGATGTCATTTGGTGCAGAATGATAACCTCTAATAGAATAAATAAAAAAATCCCGAGTAATTAACTCCAAAATTGGTTTTTTTCTCGAAAAACCTCATTTTTTAGGCAAAAAAATATCGAAAAATAGCCCTAATTGTGCAACGCATAGCGACTTGACCATAAAAGCTACATTAAATCAAAATATAGTTTTAGAAAGAGTGATCCAATGCCCAGAGGTTATTTTTTCTTTTTTTTGATAGGACGTCATTTTACCGCATGAGAGCACTCGGCGGGATTTCGTTTTTCGAAATTTTAAACCCCTGTAGATTCCGAACGGCTAATCAGATCTGACTACATGAGATGTCATTTGGTGCAGAATGATAACCTCTAATAGAATAAATAAAAAAATCCCGAGTAATTAACTCCAAAATTGGTTTTTTTCTCGAAAAACCTCATTTTTTAGGCAAAAAAATATCGAAAAATAGCCCTAATTGTGCAACGCATAGCGACTTGACCATAAAAGCTACATTAAATCAAAATATAGTTTTAGAAAGAGTGATCCAATGCCCAGAGGTTATTTTTTCTTTTTTTTGATAGGACGTCATTTTACCGCATGAGAGCACTCGGCGGGATTTCGTTTTTCGAAATTTTAAACCCCTGTAGATTCCGAACGGCTAATCAGATCTGACTACATGAGATGTCATTTGGTGCAGAATGATAACCTCTAATAGAATAAATAAAAAAATCCCGAGTAATTAACTCCAAAATTGGTTTTTTCTCGAAAAACCTCATTTTTTAGGCAAAAAAATATCGAAAAATAGCCCTAATTGTGCAACGCATAGCGACTTGACCATAAAAGCTACATTAAATCTAAATATAGTTTTAGAAAGAGTGATCCAATGCCCAGAGGTTATTTTTTCTTTTTTTTGATAGGACGTCATTTTACCGCATGAGAGCACTCGGCGGGATTTCGTTTTTCGAAATTTTAAACCCCTGTAGATTCCGAACGGCTAATCAGATCTGACTACATGAGATGTCATTTGGTGCAGAATGATAACCTCTAATAGAATAAATAAAAAAATCCCGAGTAATTAACTCCAAAATTGGTTTTTTTCTCGAAAAACCTCATTTTTTAGGCAAAAAAATATCGAAAAATAGCCCTAATTGTGCAACGCATAGCGACTTGACCATAAAAGCTACATTAAATCAAAATATAGTTTTAGAAAGAGTGATCCAATGCCCAGAGGTTATTTTTTCTTTTTTTTGATAGGACGTCATTTTACCGCATGAGAGCACTCGGCGGGATTTCGTTTTTCGAAATTTTAAACCCCTGTAGATTCCGAACGGCTAATCAGATCTGACTACATGAGATGTCATTTGGTGCAGAATGATAACCTCTAATAGAATAAATAAAAAAATCCCGAGTAATTAACTCCAAAATTGGTTTTTTTCTCGAAAAACCTCATTTTTTAGGCAAAAAAATATCGAAAAATAGCCCTAATTGTGCAACGCATAGCGACTTGACCATAAAAGCTACATTAAATCAAAATATAGTTTTAGAAAGAGTGATCCAATGCCCAGAGGTTATTTTTTCTTTTTTTTGATAGGACGTCATTTTACCGCATGAGAGCACTCGGCGGGATTTCGTTTTTCGAAATTTTAAACCCCTGTAGATTCCGAACGGCTAATCAGATCTGACTACATGAGATGTCATTTGGTGCAGAATGATAACCTCTAATAGAATAAATAAAAAAATCCCGAGTAATTAACTCCAAAATTGGTTTTTTTCTCGAAAAACCTCATTTTTTAGGCAAAAAAATATCGAAAAATAGCCCTAATTGTGCAACGCATAGCGACTTGACCATAAAAGCTACATTAAATCAAAATATAGTTTTAGAAAGAGTGATCCAATGCCCAGAGGTTATTTTTTCTTTTTTTTGATAGGACGTCATTTTACCGCATGAGAGCACTCGGCGGGATTTCGTTTTTCGAAATTTTAAACCCCTGTAGATTCCGAACGGCTAATCAGATCTGACTACATGAGATGTCATTTGGTGCAGAATGATAACCTCTAATAGAATAAATAAAAAAATCCCGAGTAATTAACTCCAAAATTGGTTTTTTTCTCGAAAAACCTCATTTTTTAGGCAAAAAAATATCGAAAAATAGCCCTAATTGTGCAACGCATAGCGACTTGACCATAAAAGCTACATTAAATCTAAATATAGTTTTAGAAAGAGTGATCCAATGCCCAGAGGTTATTTTTTCTTTTTTTTGATAGGACGTCATTTTACCGCATGAGAGCACTCGGCGGGATTTCGTTTTTCGAAATTTTAAACCCCTGTAGATTCCGAACGGCTAATCAGATCTGACTACATGAGATGTCATTTGGTGCAGAATGATAACCTCTAATAGAATAAATAAAAAAATCCCGAGTAATTAACTCCAAAATTGGTTTTTTTCTCGAAAAACCTCATTTTTTAGGCAAAAAAATATCGAAAAATAGCCCTAATTGTGCAACGCATAGCGACTTGACCATAAAAGCTACATTAAAGCTAAATATAGTTTTAGAAAGAGTGGTTCAATACCCCCAGGGCTTTTTTTCTTTTTTTTGATATGAAGTCATTTTACCGCATGAGAGCACTCGGCGGGATTTCGTTTTTCGAAATTTTAAACCCCTGTAGATTCCGAACGGCTAATCAGATCAGACTAAATGAGATGTCATTTAGTGCAGAAAGATAACCTCTAATAGAATAAATAAAAAAATCCCGAGTAATTAACTCCAAAATTGGTTTTTTTCTCGAAAAACCTCATTTTTTAAGCATATGTCGCCCTTAATGGATAAAAGTTTGGCCACACCTGTCATATATTGTTTCAATGAAAATGTTTGAACATGTTTATTTATGAAAACAAACTACTAGTAAAAAAAAAAAATAAAAACAATACTTTCTCTCTTTATATTTCAATATAGGTAAGAAAA
>JAKCPI010015267.1:0-12125 GCA_023213315.1 Euborellia annulipes
ATTTTTATTTTCACACCGATTGACGCGCCATCATTCGACTTGCTCGCGTTTGTCGCATCTTTTATTTTTCTTCTTTGTCTTTGCCGCGAATAAGGAAGCCATTCTCTTTCTCTTTGAACTTCCGGCGCATCGCCTCGCATCTCCAATTTAGGAGAATCATTTCTTTTATTTTTGGAGTTTTCTTCATCTGGATGTATTTGGTCTAAGCACTGAATAACAGTCGTATCTAAGGAGATACAATTTATTTTTAATAGAAGAAAACCCTAAAGAGGGTAAGTTTGTTCTATTTATATTTGCACAATTCATTGTGAATTAAATTAATTATTTTCCCCTTTTTGAGGTTTTTTTTTGTATTTCATTGTTATTAAATATAAATTTTTTATTCCGTTTCAATACAGTTCCGATTCGCCTGTTTCCCTCCATTCGATGGGAAAAGTATACACATAATATATTAATTTTTTTCCAAATTTGCGATTTGGGGTCCTTACGGGCCGAATTTGAAAAAATCCTGAAACAATGATTTTAGATTTTCATCTAAGGAAACTTTTAGCGAAGAAAGTAAATTGATATCTCATTTCGGTTAAGAGTAATTAAAGAAATAGTAAAATCAAAAATTTTACCCAAAAATGTCGATTTGGGGGTCTTAAAATCGGAATTTCGAAAATTCGCTTCTTAAATGACGCCTACGCAATAAAAGTAATCTACTTGCTAAATTTCAACTTTATAGGTATTATAGTTTAGGCTAAGCGTTGTCATCACTTAGTAAGTAAGTAAGTAAGTAAGTTAGTCACAAGTCTCTTTATATATATAGAGATTTCTATAAATCGACTAGCACCCCTCAAAATGCTTTCTCACAAGCAGAGCCGTAGACAGAGGAGGGCAGGGGGAGATAATCCCCGGAGCCCGGACCCTTTGCTCTCCATTCTTAAAATTATAATAAAAAATAATTTTCATGGTTAAAATTTCAATTTCAATTTTTTTCCCGGGTCCTTTAAGCACAAATCTTAAAATTATATGAACGATAAATGATCACGCTGCAAGTATTTTCTAATATGAACTGAAAATCTGGCCAAATCGAGAAATTTTATTCGGTGTCGCACGTTAGATTAAATATTGAATTTAAATTATTTTTAAAAGACTTAAAAAAGTCATACACCCTTAAAATCATCCCTTGTTGAATAAATTTCTAAGGAGGATGCAATATCTTAAATATCTTTTATTTAATGCGATTAATCTAAAAAAAAAATTATTTTTTTCGAAAATCAAAAAAAGTCTCTAAGTTGTAGATATTTTAAATAGCTTTAATTTAAAAAAAAAAATTTGAGGTCGATAGCTTCAAAATTGTGGCCGCGGGAATCTACCAAAATTAGCACCCCGAGACGCGCACCTTAATAAATTGATAAATGAGGATATTGATAAAAAAAAAAAAATTTCCGAACAAATAAAGTTATTTAAAAAAAAAATTTAATCCTTACCCTCCCTTTCATTTCGATAGGCCTAATATAGAAAACAGACAATTTTTTCAACAGTCGCCCCTGTAAAGGATAAAAATTCTATTATTTGAAGAAAGTCAGAGTTTACTAAAAAATATTATGGATAAAAGATTTCTAAGAGAAAATAGTATTAATAATTTAATAGGAATGGAAAATGGGAAATGTACAACCCTACCACCCTCTGGTTTCATTATTGGAATTAATAGATAATTTTATAAATTAGAAAATATAAAAATAACCCTTTGTGAAAATGAAATATGCAAATAATAAATACCTTTATTTTAATTGGAGTGTGTGATGTTTTATTTCGCGATAGAAGAGAGGCACTTTGCAGAGAGATGAGTTCAATCGACTGGCCCCTTGCTCGAGGTGAATCAAACTAAATCACTTGCTTGCTTGCTTATACTTTTTATTTAAAAATACTTTCCATTTGCGTAAATAATCTTTCTTTGATCATGTTGATGACGAACATGGATGCTCTTCCTTCTGAAACAAAGAAATATTTATTTATTATTTTTTATCCTCTTCTATTTTAAATATTAAATAATTGTTTTATTTATCCCGTAATCCTTTTCTAAATATCCTTTAAGCTCAAATCTTAAAATTATATAAACGATAAATGATAACACTCTAAGTATTTTCTAATGAGCTGAAAACGTGGTCAAATCGGGAAATTTTACTCCGTGTCGCACGTTAGATTAAATATTAATTTTAATTTATTTTTAAAAGACTTAAAAAGGCCATACACCCTTAAAATCATCCCTTGTTGAATAAATAGCTAAGGAGGATGCATCTTTAAACAGTTAAATTCTGTAAAACACAAAATCGAGTAATGGAAATTTCTTTTGATAACTCCGACACCCTGTATTTATTTTATTTAAATAATTTTCTAGATCTATTCAATTAAATAAGATATTAATATTCAATAGCTCAATTCGGATTTGACTAAACATTTGTTAAATACTAATAGTTGAAGACAAATAATATTGATTTTTAAAAAAATGAACAGATTTATGCTGAGGAACTTTGACAGATGATACAATTTAATATATCTCTCGTTACGATTAAAATTCAAGGCGCATGTCATTATTCTATTCTTATTAGCCCACGGGATATTATTTAAACCCCTAGCATAAGAGGGGGATACTCTACCACTGTGCTACGGCCCAAGAACGAGAATGAATTGAAAAATTCAGTGGCTTTAAACATAATTAAAATTGGGGAAGATTATTAGATGGGTTATTAAAAATCTATCTTTTTTTATTAGTTCTTAAACAATTCTTTAAGATAATTTTTATCAATGAAAAATTCTCTCTCTCTCTATAGCATATATATATATATATATATATATATATATATATATATATATATATATATATATCATATATACATAGGTAAGAGAAAGTATAAATATTTAAAAATTTGTCAAAACTCCCTAAACATAGGGTTAACATAATTTATTGAGGCCAGATCTGGACAGACGACTTCCGCGGAGTCTGGGGAGTATGGACAATTTTTTGAAAATTAAACACTGAAAAGTGCGTTTTACTTTCTCTTACCTCTATATAGGCTTGCCAGATTTCTGAAATTTTCAACCGGGACACCGGAATGCATCCCCCCCCCCCTTCCTCGTGTCTTTAGAAGGTAGTCTATGCCCTATGCTATGAGCAAATGGTTACTAATTATGAACCTAAACCAGGGGTAATAATAAATGAGTCAAGCATATAAATTCGCCCGGAGATTCTCTCGCATTGCGTGTGGTTATGAGTGGCGGGGCAAGACGATACGATGATAAATAACAATATTATTTATTAGCAGGGCATCACTCGTCATAGTTTTTACTTTTCATATAGTACAGTGAAATAAATGACAAAGTAATTATTCTAAATAATCCTTTACACATGGAACTATAAAAAAGTTAATAACAGTTAATTATTTTTAGACTTTATTGGTCATCTATAATCAAATTTAATTTTTTCCGGGACATGAAGTAAACCGGCAGGGACACAGGGACTTTGTCTGAAAACCGAGACTGTCCCGGACAAGCCGGGACGTCTGACAAGCATACCTCTACATATGTTAATAATATATAGTGAGAAAAAGTATTGGATTCATATCAAAAATTCGATGTCGAGATTTTGATGAATATACATTTATATTCAAGTTTGCTACCCTCATGTGACGTGACCCAGGGGTGTATATAAGGGGGAGGGGCCAAGGGAGTCCGGGACCACCCGAAATTTTTCAAATTTATGCAGGGTGAAAAAAACATCCCGTGAAAAAAAATTTTCGCCGGGCGGAAAACAAAATCCCTCCAAGGCACTCCGAGGGGGCCCGGGCCCCGGGGATATCGACCCCCTGCTCACCCCAGTCTGCGGCCCTGTATATATCTAACATATCTTCAAATAACATGAGAATTGAAGACTACAAGGTTCAAACCAAGCGTTCGATTCCGTCTCGGGTAAAGATGATGAAAAAAAGAAAAAATTATATTTCTTTGTTATAACGTCCAATAACAAACATCAGGAGCAAAACACATCCAAGTAACTTCCTGTTTTCCTCATAAAATAAGATCTTGGTCATTTTCAAGATATTTTATAAATAAAAATTTTCAAATCTAATTTCGCCCAAAAATATTATTGAACTAAAATCCTAAAACCCATGAAATCGAAGTCCTAATAATTAAAAATCTCTTTTAATATTAAGATGTATTAAAATAAATTAGATAAAGTTAGAATTAAAAATATTTAAAACAAAATTTGAAATTTTTCTTATACCCTTGGTAGTATTTTGAGAAAAATAAATAATAAACTCACCAAATGGCAACGCGCGATGTCGTTGAGTTCATCTGGATTAAGGTCTGGAACAAAGCATCTTGGAAGTAATTCTTCTTCTTATTTGGTCTAGGACTTGTTTACCCCTTCCACCTCTTTCTTGGTCTACCACGGCTTCTCTTTCCTATACGGGCGTTGTCCTGTATTTTCCTCAAGGTCTTCATTCATTCTTAATACGTGTGCACTCCGCTCTGTCCTCCTCCTTTGGACCCTTGAACTAGTATTCTTAATTCTGAAATCCTTCTCTTACCCACGACTTCTCGATGTTCTCATTTCGCAGATTTCAATAATATCTGACGTTTTTGTGGTGTCAGTTCCGCGTATGTCAGTATAGGCCGCACCACGCTCTTATAGATGCGGACTTTTGTTCGACCACTCCGTATCGTTGAGGCATCCAGATATAGCGCACGCCTTAAGAGTTAGAAGTCTGACTTCTTCGTTGATGTTCTTGGTGCTTGTTATTTGTACACCGGTATAGTTAAAGGTCCACGAAAGTTGGATCTTACAAGGTAACGGCTCTTTCTCTGATAGCACATGTACGTCTTATGAAAGTAGATCGTACGTAACGCCGGGACGTATCGTACGTCTTATGTACGTAGATTTTGGGTCGCAGTACATCGTACGTACCGATTCCACACCTGCGTACGTACATTTTTTTGATTACTGTTATTTACTGTTATTTGGCTGGAAAAGTGTGAAACAGAAACTCCAAAGCACAAAAGAAAAAGTAAAAACACATTTTGAATAACAACTTTTTTTATTTGAGGATAAGGATTTAAAAATAATAAATAATAATAATACAAAGAGATAACATTACAAAATAAATAAAATATACCGGTACATAATATTGCTAGCAGTGTTGGGCAAATTAAGCATATTTTGATTTGTCTACTTCATGACGTAGACAAATGCGTAGACAAAGTAGACAAAGACGTAGACAATGTAGACAAATGGCTCAGCGCTTGTTTTCATTGGCTCTCATCTCAGATCAGTGATCTGTCATTTCTAGAAACAGCCTAGAAATTCATATACATAAAAATGTCTAAACGCGGAAGACCAATAAACAGATATTTTAATGAATTAAAATTTGAATTAGGAAAACAAAATGAAAAATATGTTGCAGTGTGTCTTTTTTGCAAAAAAAAACCCTGCATAATACAGCTTCTAATATCTAATTTAAATAAAAGTCACTTAAAATTAAGAATAACGCCATTATCAACGCTGGCAGATGTTTCTTTTTCACCCAATATCTCGCTATATTTGATATTCCACTTTAAGAGAGAATATTGGAGTAGCGAACACTAAATTTTATAAAAATATACATTTTATTTAGTGTTCGTTACTCCAATATTCTTGCTTAAAATGGAATAGAAAAATTGTAAAATCACTCATTAACTATTGATTTCGTGTATATTAGTATCAAAAAATTATATTTATGACGATACATAAAAAATTATGGTGTTGTTAGTCCCGCCAAATTTTTAAATTTTAATTATCTACTTTGTCAACATGAATATTGTTCATTTGTCTACATACATTGTCTACGCGTAGACAATTGCGTAGACAAAGTAAAGTAGACAATTCGCCCAACGCTGATTGCTAGATTCATAAAATGGTCTAGGACTTTCGAGCTATCGTGTGAGTTTTTGTTTTTTTCGAAGATATCTTAAGATGGAATTTCTCATGTAGAAGAAGCCTTTGGAGGTCGTCTTCACTTTCGGCAACTAGAACTGAGTCGTTGGCGTAACACAAGATATTAATGCTTTCATCTCCCATTGAGTAGCCTTGAAGTTTTTTATTAATTCATTCATAACGAGCAGAGTTGGCAAGTTTTATCCCGCCGAGTATAATACACGGTTTTATACATGGATAAAACTAGGCCTATGTAAAAAACTATAAAAAACCAACCCCCTAAAAAAACAGGTTAAAAGATAAATGAATTTTAAGGAAAGGACCGGAGAATAAAAGCCAGCAATTGACGGACCCTCTCACATCATCTTGAATTAGCAGATATTTCGACTGGCATCACGCCTAGTCATCATCAGTGCAAACAAATGATTTGGAGGAGGGCCCGTGTCAAACAATAGCTGAGGATTATTTTAAAATTTCAGAGAAGCACGCAGGGGTCAGACGTAAGTGCGAGCGAAGTTGTTTGACACGGGCCCTCCGCCAAATCATCTGTTTGCACTGATGATCACTAGGCGTAATGCCAGTCGAAATATTTGCTAATTAAAGATGATGTGAGAGGGTCCATCAATTGCTGGCTTTTATTCTCCGGTCCTTTCCTTATACATCTGATCCAGCGAAAATCTTCCAATTGTAATCTAAATGAATTTTATTTGAATTTCCTTTCTCGTCGGGTTTGGGAATGCGCATCCGAATTTTATATATTTTATACAGTTTTATCCGCGATGTTTGTATAAAACTACAAAATCATGTATAAAACCCAACTCTGATCACGAGGTTGAATAAAATGGACTCAATGAGTCAACCTTGCCTTATTCCCATGCCCTCAAGTTTTCCCTCTACTCTAATCCTTGTGAAGTTCCTCGTGTATATCTCCTGAATGAGTCTAATTAGGCCCGCAGGTATGCCGTGGGTTTCGAGGATTTTCAGGACATGCTTCATCCGGATCTTATCGAAAGCTTTTTCTTTCATTAAAGTAGAAGAATACACCTGTTGCTAATCTTCAAGTTTAATCATATTGGTGAGTTTGCTTGCTATAATGATCTTGGTAAGTTTTAGATGAGTATTGAGTAAGTTAATGCCTCTGTAGTTTTCGGAGTTTCCCTTTTTCACTCTTTTTAAAAATTGGAAGAAATTCTGAAAACAAAAAGCAGATAAAGCTGATAAAATAAAATTGGAAGTCAAATTTTGTCATGCCTTGACTCTTGCTGTATTCACATGACAGTTTAAAATTATTTACTTATTATTAATATTGTAAAAATTAAGGGATCAAAATAATTAACTCACCAAATGCCAACGCATGTTGACCAGGACTATCGGCAAGAAGCATCTTGGAAGGAATTCTGAAAATAAAAAGGAAAAAAATATTTGTAATTATTAAACAAAAACGAAATATATTTAAATTAAAAAAATAAATAAATTTGAATTCATCAAAGCTCACCTTAATTAATGATATTTAATCACTCTGCCTTTTCTTTGAAGCTTTCGGGCTTAAAACAGCTTAGGTTTCGGTTTTTCTTTTTTGGAAAAGATTGAGTCCACCCGGAACTTAAAATCAGCAGATAAGTTCTTTGTCCAAAACACGTGATGTATTTTTTTCCTTCTTAAATACATTATTTATATGATCGATGAATGTTGTCCAAGCATTTCATTCGAGAAGTTGTTCGGTAGAAATCCCACCTAAAATGAAAAATAAATTAATCTTTAAATTTTCATTACCTTTAATTTGAATCCAGAAATGTGAAAATGTAATTTGTATTAATCTAGTCATTTAGGGTAATAATGAAGAATAAGTGTTGGCAAATAAATTGAAACAATTGTATTTGTTTAATTTTTAAGCTTTTATTTAAGCATCTTCAAGCCTTAGGTCATTGAGAATTTATTAGAGGTGATTTAGCATTATATATATGTTACGCCGAATTGACGAAATTGTTTATTTCATGAAATCGGCAAAATTTTGCCTTTTTTGTGAATTTGGCAAGCGCAAGCCCTCTGCCGAGTTCACGAATTAGGCATTATTTTTTCTTAGTTTTGCCCATTTCACGAAAAAAGCAGCTTTTTCGGGTTTTTCATTTCTCGATTCGGCGTAACATATATATATATATATATATAATAATAATAATAATATATATATATATATATATATTAGGGTGTCCCTTATTTTTCAAAGTATTTATTTTGGAACGCATAGGGCCTAGTTTTTTTCATTTGCCCCTAAAATACTCACAAATAAAATTTTAGCATATTTGGGGCACTGCAACCCGTGCCAACTAGCTCCGAAACATGGCCATACCAGCTGTGCGGATAGAGTTGCGTGCCCTCGATCTATTTGTCAGTTGTACTCTGTTTGTTTGGTAATTCAGCAATTCTTTATTAAACATAAGGTAATATTTCCAAATGTTTCGGAGGCCTATTGGCACTCCTTTAGTGGATTTATAAAATAACGAAAAAGAGGGACATTCGTGAGAAGAGAGTGGTGAGTTAAAAAGAATGTTTCAAAAAATAATTTTTTATATGCCTCATGATGTCTTGCTGTCGTCGCCGAAATATCGCTTTTAATGAAATATAGAAAGAACTAGCGACGGTAGGATTGCCTTCGGCAAACCAACCTCCGCTAGGCCCTGACGGGCGGCGTCTCGGGATATGACTAATAGGGTGGAGCAGAAATTTTTTTTTTTTTTTTTCGAATTTCAAAACGGGCTTCCTGGAAAAGTTGTTCCATAATGTGACTATTTACCCCCTATTTTTATTTCTTAATACGAGAATATCTTGAGGTGCCCCAAGAGACTCAAAGTTAAAAAAAAAAATAATTATGATCTTCCACTATTAAATATAAATATTCGTTGATTTATAATTAATAAATAACTTGGAACCAATAACCGAGTGTTTTATTTTCATATTTTAATTTTCAAAATATTTCAACTAGAGCCTACAGTAGAAACTTTATCCATAATACAGGTTTAGGATCCGAATTTCAAAAACCCTGAAAACCTTTTCGAGATATTTATTTAAAGAAACTTCTAGCGAAGAGAGCTAATTGATATCTCATATCGTTTAAACGTATTTAAAGAAAGTCAAAAATTTAATTAAAAAATGCATTTTTTTTCCAAAGTGGCGATTTTGGGCCCTTAAGGTCCGAATTTCAAAAAACCCTTAAAGAGCTTTTGAGGTGTTCTTTTAAGGAAGAATGTACCTAAGGAATTAATTTGATATCTCATCTCGTTTAAACGTAATTAAAGAAAGTCAAAAATTTAATTAAAAAATGCATTTTCTTCCAAAGTAGCGATTTCGGGCCCTCAAGGTCCGAATTTCAAAAACCCCTAAAGGGCTTTTGAGGTGTTTTTTTTTTTTGTTTTTACTTAATTGTCTACCTAATACTTACTTAATTACGATAATCTAGGTATATATCAAGAGATTATCAAAAACGACTATTTTCAAAAACTTTGCGGGCAGGTCGGCACGGGTTAACGTCAACGTAGGTGAATAAAATTTCATATATAAGTAAGGCTTAGTAGCTTGAAAAAAATTAGAGGGTATGCGTTCCGGTATTTAAAAAAAAATTTTTTTTGCCCAAATAAGGGACACCCTAATATATATATATAATGCAAAATATCCTCCAATAAATTCTCAATGCCTGAAGAGGCTTAAATAAAAGCGAAATAGCCTAAAAAATTAAACAAATAAAATTGTTTCAAAATTCATTTGCTGAAGAGGCATTTCTCATCATTACCTTACATAAATTACACGGGGCTAATATTTCAGATTGTTAACGGACACCAAAATCACGATAGTTATAAAAATTAATTGAAATAAGATTTTTGTGAAGGGACTCATATAGAAAGTTAGTATAGAAAAAGAGTTATTTGAGTAAGAGGCTCAGAAAAAAATAAAATTTAAAGAGAAGTTTTAACTTAGACCATCTTGCTATCTACACCCAAGAGTTTCTACCAAAAGAGCGAATAAAATAATAAACTCACAAAGAAACAGGATGAAATGGATTGACGACGTTGAGTTGCATCTTGGAGACATTTCTGAAAATAAAAAGAAACAATCTAATTATCAATTGTAAGATAATTAATATTATTTATATTATATGAAGTAGAGAAATATAAAAATGAAATTTTTTAATTAATTTTTGTCAATTAAAATATGTTTTATTAAAATTGTTTTCATTAAAATGTGATTTGATAAATAAAATAAATAAATTAGAGTTGATTTGAATATTTTCAGATTTGTTGATCCAAATAGCCTAAGGTTAAGTTAAGGACTCTCTTAAAAGTTATTAAATTCTTTAAAATAATCACAAAATTGATCTCTTTTTTTTTATTTCATTTTTTTCATGAATGTTAATCAATATCAATAATGTTTACCTTATTTAATAATATTCATTCACTCTGCATTTTCTTTGAAACACCATGTCTTGAAACAGCTCTCTCCTTTTTTAAATCCAGTCGATAATTGCATTTCATTTTAAGCCATTACGTTTCATAAGTCATATATATATATATAATTGATGGATGTTGTGTTCTCTCAGATGTGCAAGCAAATCAGTTGAAGAGTTGTTTGATCCAAATCAGATCTGAAATTAAAAATAAAGAAAATTATTGAAAAGATCGAGTGATTAGAAAAAGAGATATTTGAGTAAGAGGCTCAGAAGAAAATAAAACATTTAACTGTTTGTTATTTTATGCTTAAGAATAAAATAAAATTTAAAGAGAAATTTAAACCCTTGGCCCATCTTGCTATCTACACCCAACAGTTTCTAATTATCTTTCTAATCATAATTAGTAATAGTGATAAAATAGAGCGAATAAAATAAATAATAAACTCACAAAGAAACAAGATGAAATGAAGGTGAATTACTCAGGATTGAGGATGTCAAGTTGCATCTTGGAGACATTTCTGAAAATAAAAAGAAACAATCTAATTATCAATTGAAAGAGAATTCATATATCTATATTAAATGAAGATGAAGTAGAGAAATATAAATTCCTATTATCAATTAAAAAATGTTTTACTTAAAATATTTTCATTAAAACAGGTTTTGATAAATGAAATAAAGTTGTATAGGAAAGAACTGGAGAATAAAAACCAGCAATTGATGGACCCTCTCACATCATCTTTAATTGGCAAATATTTCGACTGGCATTACGCCTAGTCATCATCAGTGCAAACAAATGATTTGGTGGAGGGCCCGTGTCAAACAATGGTTGAGGATTATTTTAAAATTTCTCGGAGAAGCAGGGGTCAGACGCAAGTGCAAGCGCTTGCACTTGCGTCTGACCCCTGCTTCTCCGAGAAATTTTAAAATAATCCTCAACCATTGTTTGACACGGGCCCTCCACCAAATCATTTGTTTGCACTGATGATGACTAGGCGTAATGCCAGTCGAAATATTTGCCAATTAAAGATGATGTGAGAGGGTCCATCAATTGCTGGTTTTTATTCTCCAGTTCTTTCCTATACATCTTATCCAGCGAAAATCTTCCAATTGCAATCGAAATAAAGTTGATTTAAATATTTTCAGAATTGTTGATCCAAATAGTTCTTAAACTTTATTATATTTGATTTAGAAATTTATTTTTTAAAGAATTTGTCCCTATAACACCGAGTTCATTTTAAATAACAAAATTGATCTCTTTTTTTATTTCATTTTTTTTTATGAAAGTCAATCAATATCAATAATGTTTACCTTATTTAATAATATTCATTCACTTTGAATTTTCTTCGAAACACAATGTCTTGAAAGAGATCTCTCTTTTTTAAATACAGTTGATAATTGCATTTCAATTTAGGCCATTTCGTTTCATAAGTCATGTATATATATATATATATATATGATTGATGGATGTTACGTTCTCTAATATCTGTTGAAGAGTTGTTTTTGACCCAAAATCACATCTGAAATTAAAAATAAATATCATTAAAATAAATGAAATCATTTAAAAGATCGAGTGATTAAAATTAATTTGAAAATAGAAAGGTTAGGAAGATATTAAATGAAATTAACATATTCTGCCTGAATGACATTTGAAAAAAATTCAAAAATGATTTATAAAAATAATTGAAGAGCTAAAATAATTCAAATAAAAATAAAGAATGTGAGATTAAA
>JAKCPI010015268.1:0-27862 GCA_023213315.1 Euborellia annulipes
ACTCACGAGTTATAAAAGTTTCAATTTCGTATAATTTAATAAATCAAATCAATCAATTCCTATGCCTGCATTTATATTTATTAATTCCCCTATAATGTCTATTACAGAGAAAATATTATTGATTACTATAAGAAAATATTTCTATATTCTACGTATTGCTTAGTAGTTTTAATATTTATTGAAATAATAGAAAAGATCTGCTCTTTATTCACTACCTGACTCCCCTTTTATTTAAATAATAAAATGGAATCTTCCACTCTCACCTCAAATACTAACTATTAATATAATTAAAGAAAGTTGGGTGGGAGACCTCCCCTCACATTCTTTTTTTCAATTAATACAATATCATATCAATATTTTCCCTCTCTCTGTAGTCTATCCCCCCTCCTCACTAATTAACCAATCACGGGGCTGTATTCTTTGGCGCCGTTGTACACCTGCTTTCAAGGGAAGACGAGACGCTTGAGCAGATTAGTAGAGAGGGGGACTCTTGTCTAGCAATGTCTCTGCGCTCGTTTCGCTCAGGGAACCCACGCTCTCTCATTTGACCGGCAGCCATGACGCCAGGCAGCGGCCTGCGCCGGTCTCTCTCCTTTCTCAATCGTTTTGCTTAGGTATTTCGATTCAATATTACTTATTATTTATTTATTATTCACTTTAAACATATAATCTTTATAAATAGCATAAAAATTTAACAATTCCTCAATATTTTTGTTGAACCATATATGATTGCATGCCATCGGTTAATATTTTTTGCTCTCTTAATTACTGGCAATTTCACATGTGCATATTTGATTTTATCCATTTTTTAAAGTCAGATTCTTTCATATACCATTTCAAACATATACTAAGGGCTATTTTCTCTCGTTAGTCCATTTTGTGTTTAATTAATCTCTCTCACCATCGCTAATATAATTCAAAATTACCAACTAAAGAAATGAATATTTTGTAAAATACTGAGATGTATAATTCTAAATAAATATATTACTTGAAAGAGAAAGGCATTTTCTATATTCTAAGCCTAAAGACTTTATCATACTTGTTCATATAGGAATGAATGTCTTATATTTAAATAATATTTGAAGGGTGGAACGTTTTCATTTTGAAATTAAATTAATGCACAATAATTTACAGCGATTTTATTTTACCACTTTGATTATAACGTTTCGGTAGAGATTCTAGCTTCTTAATCTAAATGTCTCTTATTTGTTAGATGTTAAGAAAGACATTTACATAAAAATTATCTTCGATTTCATATTATAGCTCATAAGAATATTAAAATAATATTTAACATATTTTATGAGTATATTACTTTACTAGTCAAGCAAGTACCATCATGTGTTTCCTTTGTACTAAGTCTTCGAATCTTATTCATTCCTTGGTGTCTCGGTTAGACTAGAGATCTCGGGTCCAACCTCAGGGATAATTTGATCCACCAGTAGGACAAACTTGTAAAAACTGAATCGTATATTTTTTGAATAATCATACGAATAGGTCTCCAAAACTATTTAACTGAAAAAATCGAAAAAGTACATCAGCAAAGTATTAATTATACTAGTCTTTGGTCGATTTTGCTCAAATGTTTAGTATTGCTTGCCAAGAGGATACCTAACTTAAATATCAAATTTCAACCTCGTAGTTCTTTTCGTTCTTGAGATATTTGTTCATACACACACCATTTGCAAGATTCACTTTTTTGTAGGGGGGCCTCATAAGGTGTATTTTCATCAAAATAGAATTTTTGACATGAATCTAATACTTTTTATATATTAACATACTTTATATAGACAAAAATTTAAATCTAATCTGGAATAAATTTTTTTATTTTCAATTTAATGTTTAAATTTCAATTAACTAATCTATGTTAAGCTTATATATAATTGCCAAGTATTAGTACTCTCTGTCTGTCCGTCAAACCAAACTTTTTTTTTTATTTAATAGAATCGCTAAGATTTCGATCCCATATTCCTATTTTCATTAGGATACAAACAAAGATTTAAGTAAGCCTATCTAGTAAATTTCCTCTGAAATTATAATCTTTGTATCTTATTGATGCATTCAAAGTGGAAAAGCATTAATTTTATTTGAAAATTTTTGCTTTCCACCTGCAGGTCACAACTTGTTTAATTCTAGGGTCTTTTGCATTATATTTTCATAAAAGGCTTATTCTAAAAACGCTCATTCTTTTAAATTATTCATTACCTTAATAATAAATTTATTATTACCTTATTATCAAAATAAAATTTAACCTTGATCAGGCTTTATGAAATTATTAAATAGTTTTATTTCCTTATCAACATTTCTTTTAATTTAGAAAATATGCCTGCCTATATTTTTATTAATTCACATCTTCATCTTAATAATTAAATTAGTTTTTTACTTTCTCTTACCCTATATATGAAATATATAGAGAGAGAAAGTATTGTTCTAATTTTATTTTTATCTATTGCTCTTATCTAAACAAATGCCATTCAAGTTACTTTTTATTTTTCTAATTTTTTTTACTTTCTCTTACCTATGTATATATGTAATATATATATATATAGAGAGAAAGTATTGGATTCATGTCAAAAATTCGATGTCGAGATTTTGATGGATCTTCACGTTTTGAGGTCCCCTGAATCCAAAAAAGTGGTTTTCGCGACATGGTCTGTCTGTGGGTGGGTGGGTGGGGCGTGTGTGTGTGGGTGTGTGTTCACTTTTAAGCATGAAGGAATTGAGCTATGAGGCTGAAATTTTATATTTAAGTTAAACACCCCCCCCCGGGACCGAGAAAATAAGCTTTTAATCAAAATCGGCCAAAGAGTACTAGTACTTTACTGATGTACTTTTTCAGTTTTTTTCGATTTTCTCAAAATTTGCTCTAACGATTTTTGTTTAAAATTCAAAAATCAATTATTTTTTAGATGCTCTTTCAAATGTATATTCTTGTTTTGCCCTCAAAATTGTTTGAAGCACACTTTACTCTTGTGCTTCATAGGAAAGATAGGAAAAATGGTTGCCATGGTAACAAAATATAAATAACACTGCTTCTGGTGAAAATATAAATATTTTCCCATGTTTATAAATTTGACATCTTAAATTCTAATATATTGGCAGAAACTAAATATATGTCGACACAAAAAATCTGGTGTGACAAGCACAGAACACAACTTTCGATTACCGAAGGTAAGAGAAAGTTGTGTGCTGTGCGCCAGTCACACCAGATTTTTTTTAAACATTCACACTTTTTTCTCACTCACACACACATTCACACTGTCTTTTCGGCAACTTAGGCCATTTAACATTTTAAACGGTTACCGTTATTAATGAATATATCAATTTGGGGACCAGGCATTTCTATTTAAATCATTTGGTATTCAAATGGCTACATTTTAATTTCATCTCTAATTAACTTTTTACTAGGAATGGATGTTATCTTTTGATAAAAGAACGAAAAATTCTTAAAGATCTTCCCTTTTCTAAATTTGTGGGACTCCAGATGTGATTCAGAGCTGAGCTGAAATTTTTTTGCACTCTTATAGAGAAAATTATGAACAGCCCAGGACTTAAATCCCAAATTGGGAGGCTAAAAATATATTTAGATCTTTTTGTCCCAATTATGCCAAATATTCGAAAAAATATTATCTATTAAATATATATGTGTGTGTGTGTGTGTGTGTGTGTGTATAGGCCTATATATAAATATATATCTATAGCTTATATATATAGGGCTACGTATGAGTGGTAAACTTTTTTTCCTAATTCTCTTTTTTTTTTCTAGTTTTACATGCTGCGATTGTCTGCTTGACTCAAGTTCAGAAAAAGCATCGCCTTTAGTTGTGCAGAGAGGGCTTGACATTGTTACAGGGCCGTGTCGCTCCGGCCCAGGGTTCCGACAATTTCTATATTTTGGTAAGTCACATTTTTTTCACTAGAATGCTAGAACTCTAAGGGATAGATTCTTAAAGAATTTGTCTTTTGCAGGTTTGTGTTTCTCCAGTTCAATTGTGATCAGTGTTAAGTGTTAAGTGTTCAGTGTTTAAAGTGCAATCAACTGGATCAGCTCTACGAGTGCAGAGACCACGATGGATCAGCTCTACGAGAGGCAAGGGGCTTCGAGCGACCGTCAACCCCTCAGGAGGTGAGTATTTTATTCTCTAAACATACACACACAAATCCAAAAATATATAAATGATCTTATTCTAATTTCATTTTTTTCTTTTTTGTTACAGATTCTTGAGGGTCAACAGAACAAAGGTATATTATGCATGGTGCAAGAATTTTTAAGGGTGTAGTTTAGATTAGCTTTTATTAGGATGTTTCTTTTTTTCAGCTGGCCCCAAATAGAATTAGCTCTTTTTTTTAAATCAATCAACAAAATTTTTTTTTAAATAGAATGATCATTTTAATGAATAAATTATAAATTAAAAAATTTTCACTTTTAATTAATTTGCATTTTAAAATTTTCATTTCTAATTTATTAATTAATTTTGGATTTCATTAAAAAAGTTTTCAAAAATTTGATATACCTTTTTTTAAAATTTTTTTGCTAAATATTTAAATTATTGTTTTAAGAAAATTTTTTTTTAATTTTAATAAAAATTAGATTAGAATTCCTCCCCACCTGCATCGGGAGAGAGGATGCCTCTCTCTCCTGCATCGGGGGACATCATCAACTTGGTACCTAGAACTTAAGGTGTGATTTATATACGAATACAAATTTAAATGTATTTACTTTTCGATCTATAATTTGAAAATTCATTTTCACACCTTAAATGGGTTAGTTTAATATTTTAAATATAGAGGGGGGAGGGATGCGCCATGCCAACGAGAGGGATTTTATTTTTGAACCTGCAGCTACTGCTCATGAAGCCAATAGTGGACAAATCAACGGGAATATTCTTCAATTTAGGCCTCTGTTGGAGATTCGTCGTTGTTATTAGCTTCAGGTGCCTTCTCTAATCTTTAGCTAGTTCGTTTTGTTAGGGTCCCTTGATTGTGTTTGTATTTAGGATCCAACAGAGAAGTAAAATGAATTATATTTTCGTTGATTTGTTCCATGAACGATTCATAAGGAGATGCGGCCAGATCTGATTGAGATTGAGGCCCAGGTTCTAAGTGTTCTTGTGCTTGCGAAAAGGCGTCTTTTTATTACGCCAAGGGAGTCTGTATGTTTTTGTATCTTTGAGGTTGGGTTTGAGGTGGCTCTATGAGATAAACGTGAGTCAGAGAGGGATGTCGTTTTTCCAGGGATAGCCTGGATGTAAATAACGCATTCTCTTAAGGCCAGGGACAGGCCCGAGGGCCCCGCCGATCTGATGGTGGGGACTGGGTAAATACAATTACAATTCGTTCGTATTTTTCCTAATTAGGCTAGGTAGGATCTCTTTCTGGAAGCCCCCTGGTCTCTCGTTTACTCGTAATCCAAAAAATCACGTTCATGCTCACTGGTACGATTCCTTCAGACACCCGACTTACGGTTTTCGAATTATAAATCACAATTCTTTTTTGAAATTTCGCATACTCTTTTTTGATGCAAATAATAAAAAGAATTGTTCGTGAAAATTATTTTTGCTTAAATTATTTCCGCATTTCGTTTTTGTTTTATTTTAAAGAAAAAAAGAAGTCTTCCAGATTAAGTATTACGCGAAATTTCAATAAGTAAGTAAATTTCATATACAATAGTTATTAAAATAAAATGAGCAAAACTAATTCAAATTTTATATTTTTCAGATGTTTTTGTATTACCTGTGATCATTTTGGTATCATTATCATCTCTTGGGATCTACTCATCGAATTTTTTTGTTTTGGAGCTTTTGATATACACAGTAAGTAAATATAAATAAAAGGCTCCTTTTGAGTGTTAACTCCGCCTCTGTTTTATTTGAACTTGTGCTCACTGATCAGATTTGACAATTTTTTTTTGCATTTTTATATTAATTTTCTTACAACGCCCCCTCTCTTTTTTTTTAAAATAATTTTTTTTTAAATATATTTTATAAAGTGAAGTGAAGTGCAAATAAAAAAAAAGTCTTCAAGAATATTTTTGAAAGCAACAAAATTTCAAAAGTAAGTAAATTTTTATCAAGTGATAAAATCAAAATATGGAAACTAATATTTTTTTTTTTAGGTAAAGGTGAGGTTAGGTGGGCTATGAGGGGAGGAGGAGGCCCAAAAGAAGAAAAAAATCAATCTTTCACAACAAATTTTCGATCCGTATTGGGATCTCAATTTCAGACAATCGGCTTACGGGTTTTCTAGTTAAGAATTGCAATTCTTTTTTGAAATTTCTTTTAAAGCGAATAATGTAAAGTATTTTTCGTGATGTTGGTTTGAATACTGTTTTTCTTTTATTTGGAAGAAAAACAAGTGTATTAATAAGGTATTTTTTTAATACATTGGTTTTCACTACTTTGGCCATTGTGGACTAGAAAAATGTTCAAGCCTGGTCGACCATCCCTCTTTCTATTGCTGAATGTTTCTACAATTTTTGAAGTTATACTTCTTTTGGAGCGCTTTTGATGAGATTGATGAGAGTGAATTTGTGAAAACGACATGATGAAGTTGGCCCCAGAATTTGTGAAAACGATATGATGAAGTTATATTTGACAAAACGTGTTGTTATTTTCAAATCCAAAAATCAAATTATTAATTAAATTTATTAATTAATAATTTAATAATATTTTTTTATGTAAAGGGACCAAAATGTATTTTGTTTAAAAAATAAAATAGAAAGAACACCAGCGCTCTCTGGCGCTCTTTGTTTGAAAATAAAATAAAAAGAACGAATGGAAGACCGAAAGAATCAGGATCGAAGACCAAAAGAATCATGAACGAAGAGCTAATATCGAAAGAAAAAGAACTAGTCACTTGTTACGGGATACAAGAACTGATGTAGCTTGATATTTATTATTTATCGAATACAATTTTATTTTTTGAAGTTTTTTTAAAGAAGTATAACTTCTAACGCGTGTACATAAGTACACACACCATTTTTTTCTTAGAGGTAAAGATTTCGCCTTCACTAGAGTTATCTTATTTTGAATTCTCGTTATAACACATGATAATTAGAAAATTTTAGTTATAATTTAAATAAGAGTTCTAAAAGTTTTTTTTTTTTGTTAAATTTTGTTGAAGGCTACATCTAAATAGACAATTTAATATTATTGTTTTGGATATGTTTAAACTAATAAACGAGGAAATATGGTTTTTAATCTTGGTATATTTGATATCATTTCATTTTTTCAATTAATAAAAAGTTCTTTTGTTTTTTTTTTTTTATTTTTCAATCACAAACAGAAAAATCCTTTTTTTCTTCTTCTAGGTCAATGCGTTCTAATAAATGTTGAAATTTCTCAAGTTTATTAGAGGAGGTAATCTTAAAGGATGGGTGACCCGAGGGCGATCTTCCTGAAACATTTCATGCTCCTTTGTTTCCTCCCGGAGGCGTTTCTCTCTCTCTCTCTCGTTGGAATAAATCGTACCTTAGAATTGGAACGGTTCTCTCTCCTCGGATGTCGGCATGAGGCCAAGTCTTGTAAGGAATACTTTATTATGGAGGGATGAATGACTTCCCTTGTGAAGACGTCACTGTCAAGGATCCCGAGGAAAATATCTGATTAAGCGCGCAAAGCCCAAGGGGGCGGCTATGAAAAATCAACCTGACTAAAATATTTGTTAATCCCAACACGAAAATGAATAAATATATTGCCCAAGTGTCAGTTAATAAAATTAAAGACAAATGTCGGCAATCTATTTGCAAAGCAGAATGAATTTATCCCATGTCAGAGGCCATAAGAATCCTTTACACTTGTCGATATTATTCATACCCAGAAAATGCACGCGATTAAGCGAAAAGTTTCCGATACAGAGAGATATAGCCACCACGGTCATAAAGTAACGAATGTACCCGGGAACAACAACACGCATGATCCCTGGGGACCTCGCTTGATTTAATCTCTCAGATAAGGCTTAGCGCCAATCGAGAATAAACACCAATATTTCTTCCCAAATATAAGAGATAGGCTTAACAATATATTTGAATTATTATTAGGAATATATAACTACGCAAGCAATAAACAAGATTTAATAAAATCAATGCGAAAAAAATATTATTTTACCTTAATAACCTTTTTAAGCTAAATTAATTATAACCTCCACACAGACTTGAAATGTCTATAAATTTCGTATTTCTTCTTAAGATTATCAATTGTTATAACTTATTTTCTAATTACGCTCTCTCTGTGTTTATCAAAGCTTTTGTTCTGGCCTTGTATACCAAGGGTCGCGGGTTCGGATCCCAGGCAGTCCGATGATTTTATTTAAGCCATTTGGATACCAAATATCAATACCAATATATATATATATTAATATATATATGTTCATAATAACGGTTTTCGTTTAAAGTCTTATATGGCCTGAGGTTGCCGAAAAGACTGTGAAATGGAGTGTGAATGAGAAAAAAGTGTGAGTGTTTAAAAAAAAAAAGAAGCTTTTGTGGTTTGAATTATTATTATTATGTGAGTTTTTAATTATAGATTAATTATTCATCAAAGTTATAAATACTGTACAGTGAAATAATTTTAATGACCGAAAAGGGAAAACGTAAAATCTGGTAAGAGATGATTTTATTTTACCTTTTCAAATTTAAAATTATTTCACCATTTACCATATATTATACCATATACTTAAGGCTAAAGCTATCAGGCGGGGACTTAATTGTGGCGCTCATTGTACTGTACAACGTTGGTTTTTTGTATCCAAATGGCTTAAATAAAATCATAGGACTGCCTGGGATCCGAACCCTCGACCCTTGGTATACAAGGTAGGCTCGCTACCAACTATGCCAAATCCGAGGCCACTTTGTCTTATGCAATTTTTATTTTTTTAATTTTATTTTTTGGTTGAGAGATCAAATTAATATTAATTTTTTGATTATATTATCAATAGATATTGGCAGCCAAAATATTTTTTCCTTTATAATTAATATCTTTTCATCAAAAATTATTATACATTATTTTTTGTTGGTCTATAATTTGACTAGCTTTTATCCCGAGTAAAAATGATTAAAAATGATCGAGGGATCCACACGCCCGCAGCAGGTCTGCATAGTGAACCTAGAGGGACACACAGGGATACATACGCCCGCACCAGGGACACACATTTTCCTTCTGGTCACTTTCGATCTAGTGTATGTCCCTGGTGCGGGCGTGTGTATCCCTGTATGTCCCTGGTGTGGGCGTGTGTATCCCTGTGTGTCCCTCAAGGTTCACTATGCGGACCTGCTCCCAGGTGCGGGATTTTCTCATCTTGAACTGCGGGCCTGTGGGTCCTTCGATCATTTTTAAACATGTTTACTCGGGCTGTACTATTAGCTCTGAGGTTGATCCTAAAACGTCAGCACTGAGGGAAAATTTGATTATTTGTTTTTTGTCTCTAAAGATAATTTTTCATAATAATAGCAAATATGATTTATTTTGATACAAATCTCTTATGAAACATCGTGAAATTTCAACGAAAATACACGTTTTAATGTCTTTGGACTCATTGACAAAGTATTCCCATTTCATTTTCATATTATTTATCTAGCTAGTTACCATCAATAACAACGTTAGAGAAATATGCCCTAAATTCACAAACAATAAATAATAACTCCCATTTTTTTTTCATATTTATAATGTTTAAAATTAAATTGAGTTTAATATCTCTTTTGTTTTCAGGACCAAATGACTTTGAGATTTACTGTTATACTTTTAACATAAAAAATTTCCATAAATCTATTTTTTATTATTGAAAACTTTTTATAGGCATAATACCTTGACATTTTTATATTGTCATTATTAAATAAATTATACAGGAGAGTGGAAAAAAAATGAATCGTTAAAAGCCGGAAACAAATGCATTTCTCTCCCCCCCCCTTTAAAAAAATTAATTTTCAAATGGAAACTTCATGTTATGTAGATAGAGAAAATATGTTACACCGATTGGTGTTATTTATTTAATATTTATAAAGGGTTAAGTGGCGAAAAGGAGGAGTTTGTCAAACATTTATGGATACCTAATACGGTGGGGGAGGAAGAGCGCCGCCCTTACATTAAATATTGTCTATTGTATGAATAAAATAACAAAGCCCATTTGTCTGATGCCCTTACAAATAAGTTACTTATACTGAGGGTGAAGAGAGAGAGAATCTACCGATTGAGAGGTCCTTCAGAAACGCGCTTGTGGCTTGGTTTCTCCTGAAAAGCCAACAAGAGATTATTATTTAAACAAAAATCTCATCTCTCCCTTTGGTTTATATTGAATTATAATGAGGATGAATGAATGAGACTGCATATGAATTTGAAGGGAAACATTTCTCAAGTTTGCCTGTCTTTCACTTGCATTCCCTTATTTGAAAAAAAAAAAGAATAAGACAGCTCAATTAAACGAAATAAGATCATGTATTCTCTAAAAAAAAAGTGAGCGAAGAGAAAATAATAAAATTTCTTTAATAATATCTGAACATAGAAAATTATGTAAATTACGGTTAGCCAATTTTATTCTTGCTGAATTTTGCTTTTTTTTATTTTATCATTATCGTCTAAAAGAAAATTTTTAAGAGAAGAGAATTATATTATTAACAGATAAAAAGATGAGATGATATGAAATAAGAAATCTTATTTTTGGGATGGAAAAGTCGATTCCAACTTTAGTCAAGAATCGATCTTTTACTGAAAATAATCGACTTTTTAGAATCGAGTTGAAACTCTTTCAAGTCGATTCTCACTGGACGACTTTCTTACAATACTTAGTATCCGATGGTAATATAGTTTGTAACGTTTTCATTGATTGACTTTCATCTTTCTTTTAAAACCTACACATAACACACCAATCAAGATCGGTTAATGAAGATATGTGGCATTCTTAATTCCTCAATTTTAATGTTTTATTTTGATACTCAACTTTCATATCCCGAGTAAAAATGATTAAAAATGATCGAGGGATCCACACGCCTGCAGCAGGTCTGCATAGTGAACCTTGAGAGACAAACAGGGATACACACGCCCGCACCAGGGACACACATTTTTCTTCTGGTCACTTTCGATCTACTGTGTGTGTCCCTGGTAGGGGGGTGTATATCCCTGTTTGTCTTTCAAGGTTCACTCTGCAGACCTGCTGCGGGGGTATGTATCACTATCATTTTTACTCGAGATTATATTTGAATGTTCGGTGCCATTCCACGTAGAATTTCTGGAAAGAATATTATTTTATAAAAATATTAAAAACAATATTTTGTGCGTGTTGTATTTAATAAACTGTTTAAGTACTTAATAAATCTTATATTATACATTTTTTTTCTCTTTTTTCTTTAATTAATTTTACTGCCGAGTTTATTAGCGCCTCATTGTTTCTACAATTTTATAACAAATAGATATAAATATATATTTTAGCAATTTAAATACATATAAATTATTATAAATTAATAAATCACAATTTAGATTTTTTTAAAAAGTTTAATCTCTTTCAGAAATTTTAATATGTTTTCATATTTATCTGGATTATCTAAAAGTTCTTTAATACTACATGTTATCTTGTTATTATTCCTCGCTATCTCGAACATTGGACAGCCCACTAACAGGTGGGCAACAGTTATTTTCTCGTTGCGATGTTGACACAAATATTATAAATAAATAAATATTTAGAGTAGTCTCCTAGTCTCCTAAGCACGAATTATAGAGTTTTTAAAAAGTCGACTTGAAAGTCGAAAAATCGGCTCTCAGAAATTATTAATCGATTCAGTGAATCGAAAAATATCAAGTCGATTCCGAAATTGAAAATCGACTTTTCCATTCCTATTTTATTTGATGGTGTATTGTATAAAGAATGAAATTAAAAATTTATCATCTAATACTTTTAACATATTTCTGCTATAATTTAACTTTTTTTAAATATATTCAGCACAAATATAAATTGCACATTTGAATAAAACACAAATAATATTGAAATAATTATTATCGAGTAAAACGATTTATTGGATATTATTTTATCATGAATAATATTACATTAAAACAAACAAAAATTAAAGTTTAATGTGTTTCCATCATTAAAGCAAAACCCTTTTCTTATTAATAAATAAGGGCACACTGAGCGCAAATCGGTGGATCCGTGGTTCGACTCCCGGCGGCACACCCTTATTTTTTCGGATATATGAATTTAGTAAATATTTAACCTTTTTTTTTTATATTTCATATAAAAATTAGAAATTTATCTCACCCTTAATTTATATTAGTAGAAAATCAACAAGGATCTAAATGGAATTCGCCACGAAATCGTACGATATGCTGATTGCTTACGATTTATTGTTTATTTAAATAATTAAATGAATAAAAAAAAAGAAAAAAAACTAGTTGGAAATAGAATAATGGTGGACTGTGAACTCGGCTCGATTAACTTGGCTCGTTTGCAACTTTTCTCTTATCCACAATTCATGGAGACGCATAAAAAAACGCTCGCGATATTGCGGCTGATTGGCCTGCGATTGCACTTATTGCGAATTCCCTCAACGCGCCTAATGAACTCTCTCTGTCTGATCCAAGGATATTCTCAAAGGCGCTTTAATTATCATCACTCTCTGAAAAATCTGGATTCAAAAATTTATTAGCAAATGGATTAAAAAATAAAAAATCTGGTATGACTGTCGCACAGCACACAACTTTCTCTCACCTTCGGTAATCAAAAGTTGTGTTCTGTGCTTGTCACACCAGATTTTTCGTGTTGACATATGTTTAGTTTCGGCCGATATATTAGAATTCAAGATGTAAAATTTTTTTTTTTAAACATTGACACTTTTTTCTCATTCACACTCACACTCACACACACATTCACACAGTCTTTTCGGCATCTCAGGCCATTTAAGACTTTGACGATAACCGTTGTAAGTATGAATATATCTATTGGGGGTTCAGGCATTTCTATTTAAGCCATCTGGTATCCAAATGGCTTAAATAAAATCATCGGACTGCCTGAGGTCCGAACCCGCGACGTATGGTATAGAAGATAGGCACGCTACCTACTACGCCAAACCCGGGGGCGATGTAAAATTTATAAACGTAGAATATTTATATTTTGTTACCATGGCAACCATTTCTCGTATCCTTACTATGAATTACAAGAATAAAGTGATCTTCAGAAGATTTCAATGGTAATATGAGAATATCCATTTTACAGAGCATCTAAAAAATAATTGATTTTTGAATTAAAAAAAATAACTCGTTGGAGCGAATTTTGAGAAAATCGAAAAAAAGTGAAAAAGTACATATGTAAAGTACTAGTACTTTTTGGTCTATTTTGATTAAAAGCTTATTTTCACACTCCAGGGAGGTGCCTAACTTAAATATAAAATTTCAACCTAGTAGCTCAATTCCATTATCCTTAAAATTGAACACACATACACACACAGACAGACAGACCATGCCGCGAAAACTACATTTTTGGATTAAGAGGCCTCAAAACGTGTATATCCATCAAAATCTTGACATGAATCCAATACTTTCTCTCTCTATATACATATATATATAATATATATGTATAGGTAAGAGAAAGCAAAAAATTCAAGTATTATTAAATACTTATTAAGAACAGGAAGGCGGAGTTTAATATCCATTTCCATGCTCAAATTTTAACTTAAAAAACTATCTCCTTCAATGATCGTTTTTAGGTTGAGGCTCAGAGGTAATGCATTTTCTAGAAGTCGTCGTTGCAAAATTGATTTCAATTTCCTGGTATAGTGATATACTGTAAAAAAAATTTTGTTGATTTTACAATTGTGTAGGAAGCAAATTACAAAAACAAAAACATACTAAATTTAGTAAGTTTTTGCAAAAACCATTTACAAATGTATTGTAATTTTCGAAAGCCGTTTAAATATTAGAGTGCAATTGTGTGATAATTTTAGAATTACCAAACTTCTGTCGAAAATTACAATAAAAATTTTAACGAGAATTACTATACAATGTATGTAAAATTACAATATATACCCTATTTTTCGAAGAAAATTGTGATTTTAAAATGTTTTTTTGTTGTAAATAATTGAACCCATAAATTTGTAAATTTAGGAGATAAATGCATAGTAATTATCATTTACAATCAATTACAAGGCAAATTTCCAGAACACACTAAAATTAAGATTTTTTTTTACAGTGTACCAATCTATTGAAATAATTAGGGAAGCGTTCTAAATGGCCTCAGATACCGAAAAAATAAATTTTTGGAAATTGAATTTTCTTAAAAATAATAAACTCTGGTTTTTATAATCGCCTCTCCTCTGCATGCATCAAATTAATGAATAAATTAACCCCCCCCCCCCCATTTTCACTTCTTATCATCATGAAAAACCAGAAAGAATTATTATCTTAAAATTTAATTTTTACTTTCTCTTAGCCTATATATGAAATATATATAGAGAGAAAGTATTGCGATCATGTCAAAAATTCGATGTCGAGATTTTGATGGATATACATGTTTTGAGGCCCCTGAGTCCAAAAAAGTGGGTCCCGCAAATTGGTCTGTGTGTGTGTGTGTGTGTGTCTGTGTGTGTGGGGGGGGGGTGTGTGCGTGTGTGCGTATGTCTGTGTGTGTGGACAGATTTTTAGCATGAAGGAATTGAGCTACCGGATTGAAATTTTATATTTAACTTAGGTACCTTTGAAGAATCTCAAAATAAGCTTTTGAACAAAATCGGTCAAAAAGTACTAGTACTTTACTGATGTACTTTTTTAGTTTTTTTCGATTTTCTCAAAAATTCCTCCAAGGATTTTTTTAAAATTCATAAATCAATTATTTTTTAGATGCTCTTTAAAATGTATATTCTCATTTTGCCGTTGAAATCTTCTGAAGACCACTTTACTCTTGTTCTTCATAGGAAAGATAGAAATGGTTGCCATGGTAACGGAATTTAAATCTTTTCTTTTTATTAGATTAAAATCAATTATTAGCCCACGGGGCGTGGTGTAGAGGTTAGCGTGCTAACCTCATATACCAAACGTCGCGGGTTCGGACCCAGGCAGTCCGATGATTTTATTTAAGCCATCTGGATACCAGATGGCTTAAATAAAAATGCCTGGACCCTAATATATATAAATTCATAAATAACGGTTATCGTAAATGTCTTATATGGCCTGAGCTGCCGAAAAGACAGTGTGAATGTGTGTGTGAGTGTGAGTGTGAATGAGAAAAAAAGTGTGAATGTTTTTTTAAAAAAAAAAAAAAAAAATCAATTATTATTTAAATTCCCATTTTTTTTTTTTTTTTTCTGTCTTTGATTGTTTCGGAGAAAACATATCTCTCTCTCTCTCTCTCTCTCTCACTTGCAAACATTATCGCCTGTCTCTCCGCCTTCTCTCATAGGCCTAATGTTAATTTCCTATAGGGATTTGTATGTTAATTTCGATTCAAAAGGGGGTCCCCTTTAGAACTTTTTACGCATTTAAAATTTTTTTTTCCAATTCTTATGAAATTTTGTATTTATTTACGATTCTACATGTATATTGTGTATAAAATGTCCAAATATGAGATTAAAATTTTGAAAAATAACCATAGCTTATTTCAAGCAGTCAACATTTAAAATGCAAGTTTGAAACTAAGGTGCTATGGGAAACTAAATATTAATATATCTCGACACAAAAAATCTGGTGTAAACAGCACGGTGCACAACTTTCTCTTACCGAAGGGTAAGAGAAAGTTGTGTGCTATGCGCCAGTCACACCAGATTTTTTTTCTAAAAGTTAGTCAAGTTGTTTGAAATAAAGGGAAAGAAATACATTCAAGTGTATCCTCTACGTCGTTTTTTAATTAATTTAATTTATTAAAGAGATTTATTTTGGAATATATCAATTCCAAACACTTTTTATCTCTTTGCTTTTTCTTCTCGTTTTGTAGAAACTTTACAAAAAAAAGAAGACGATAAAGATATCGTTCTGGAAAGATTCCTAATAAATAAAATTAATTGAATTTTCTCTCGATAAATAAAAATAAATTTATTTTTCGTTTCATTAAATAAATTAGTTCAAGTTGAACAAGTTGCAAGATCTATTAAAAAATATTATTAATATTGCATCTAATGAATTATTAAATACAAACTTGTTTATTTCTTATTTTATTTAACCCTTTATCAATGAACTTTATTGCAAGGCATAGGCATTTATTTAAAAAAAAAAAATTTACTTTCTCTTACCTCTATATATATGTTAATAGAAGGAGAGAGAAAGTATTGGATTCATGTCGAAAATTCGATGTCGAGATTTTGATTGATATACATGATTTTTAGGTCTCCTGAATCCAAAAAAGTGGTTTTCTTTGTGTGCGTCTTTGGTGAAGAATATATCTCAAGAACGAAAAGAGCTAGAAGGTTGAAATTTTATATTTAAGTTAGGTACAGTGAGGGACAATATTAAGTCCCACCCATGCTTTTTCTACTTGTGATTATTTCATTGTTTTTATAGAAGAAAATAAAATCTTTATTGGAGATTTTTTAGGTTTGAACCATGAAAGTTTCCATTAAAAAATATTTTAATATTTTTTTTTTTAGAAACAATGAAATAATCACAAGTCGAAAACACATGGGTGGGACTTAATATTGTCCCTCACTCTACACCAACTTTTTCAGTTTTTTCGGTTTTCTTCTCAAATATTTTGATTAAAATTCATAAATCAATTATTTTTTTAGATGCTCTTTAAAATGTATATTGCTCTCAAGTTTGGTGTAGTTGGTAGCGCGCCTGCTTTCTATACCGAGGATCGCGGGTTCGGATTCTAGGCAATCCGATGATTTTATTTAACCCATTTGGATACCAAATGGCTTAAATAAGAATGCCAGGACCCCAAATATATAAATTAACAAATACTGAATATCGTAAAAAGTCTTATATGACTGTTACCGAGAAGACTGTGTGCATGTGTGTGTGTGGGAAAAAAGTGTGTGTTTAAAAAAAATGTAATTTTGGCTTTGAAATCTTATGAAGACCACTTTACTCTTGTACTTCATAGGAAAGATGGGAGAAATGGTTGGCATGGTAACAAAATTTAAATATTTTCCCATACTTTTTTTTTTTTTTTTTTTTATAAAAA
The DNA here is from genome assembly GCA_023213315.1 of Euborellia annulipes. Lineage (NCBI taxonomy): Eukaryota > Metazoa > Arthropoda > Insecta > Dermaptera > Anisolabididae > Euborellia > Euborellia annulipes. Next base: position 17,089 of record JAKCPI010015268.1, read on the forward strand.
ACATTCACACTTTTTTCTCATTCACACTCACACTCACACACACATTCACACAGTCTTCTCGGCAACTTAGGCCATTTAAGACTTTTTACGATATCCGTTATTAATAAATATACATATATGGTGTCCAGGCATTCTTATTTAAGCCATTTGGTATCCAATTGGCTTAAATAAAATAATCGGACTGCCTGGGGTCCGAACCCGCAACGTTTGGTATATGAGGTTAGCACGCTAACCTCTACGCCATGCCCCGAGGGCTTTCCCATACTTATAAATTTTAATTCATCTTGAATTCTAATATATCGGCGGAAACTAAATATATCTGTCTTGAAAAATCTGGTGCGACCAGTCACACCCGATTTTTCTCTCTTATTTCTTTAATACAGTATTTAATTATTTTTTCATATAAACGGAAGTTTTTTTTCCTCATTAATTTTATTCCATAGAAAGCACACTTATAATACAAGTTAATAATAAGAGCAGGCGAATATTAAATATAGGCCTCCTTTAAAAAAATCAGTTGGTTTGAATTTCACTGTCAAATTTGAGTCAAATTGGATAATTTGATTTTCCGAGAGGCAGACAAGCAAAAATGCAGAAGCTTATTTGAATGTGACAAGAATCCGCACCTCCCCCCCCCCCCTTCCCATTCTACCCCATCCCGGTTAGATGCCAAAAAAATGAGCAAATGCTAATGTTGATTTTACCAAAAATATAAAAAGAGCGCTGATGTCTCTAATTTGGCTGCAACTTGGGAGTGAGGGGGCGGGGGAGGTGGATATAATTTATTTCCTTCTACTCTTAAAAAAATTCATAAGGTATTTTTCTATTCCAAAAACAATAATTGAATTAGAATATCTTCTTGTTTGTGATATATAGACTCTATATAACATTAACATGGCAAAAATACGAGATTTTTAATTATCTACACTCTAAAAAAAATTTTGTTGATTTTCAATTGTGTACCGATTGTCTGTAGGGATATATAACACGATACTTGTAATTGAAAAACGTATATACTTTAAATAAATATAATACGTTGACATGGAGTATCGTGCTCTGTATAAACAACTCTGTATAAACAACCGAAACCGAATTTCGGCTCAATCTTAGTTTCGGCCGAAACCGAAACTTGTTATTCCTATCAGGGGCGTATATAGAAATTTTTTTACACGGAATTTTTGCCGCCACCCCGTGGAACATTTCCCTTTTTGCTGAACCAAAGTTTTCCGCCCTGAAATTTTTTCCTTAAGTGCAAATCATTTGACTTTTTTTTGGGTGTTAGTCTCAGGTTTCGGCTACTTTTTGGTAGAAACCGAAACCAGGACTTTTGGCCGAAACCATAACCGAAAGCGAATATTCGGTCGGTTTCTACAAAATACTAACACAATTGTGTAGGAAGCAAATTACATAAACTTTGTCTTTCCACAAACAAGGGCGTCCGCAGGATTTTTTGCAGGGGGGGGGGCAAGTCACTTCCAGATAAGTTAAAAAAAAAACGTATTTTGATATTAATAATGTTATACATCTCTTAGTATTTAAAGCTTTCTCACCGCGGCAAGGTGGATGTATACTGTGAAAGGTTTTTTTTGTATTTTTTTTTTTGTTTTATACATTTTTTTGTATCATTTTAATTTTCCAGGGGGGGGGGCAAGTGCCTGGTTGCCCCCCCCCCCTCTGCGGACCCCCATGTCCACAAACCATTTACAAATATATTGGATTTTTCGAAAGCCGTTTGAAAATTAGAATGAAAATGTAATTTTACAATTCTCAAACAGCTTTTAAAAAAAATTAAAATTTTCAAAGAAAATTACTATACAATATATGTAAAATTACAATACATAGTCTATTTTTTGAAAAAGATTGTAATTTTAAAATGTGTTTCTATTGTAATAATAATAATAAATGAGTTTTATTTTTTCATAAGATATAACATTTTAAACAATTTGTTTTCGTTATATACTTTTTTTTTTCTTTTGCCCCGACTTCGAACTTGGATTGGATCCTTGTTCGGGATTAATCCGTTTTTATTTTGGCTACTTTATACTTTTTGAAGTTTGAATTAAAGGAAAAATTAAAAAAAAAAAAAAACTTTGATATTATGTTAAAAGAGCCCTCGGAGCCCTCGGGGCATGGCGTAGAGGTTAGCGTGCTAACCTCGTATACCAAACGTCGCGGGTTCGGACCCCAGGCAGTCCGATGATTTTATTTAAGCCAATTGGATACCAAATGGCTTAAATAAGAATGCCTGGACCCCTATATGTATATTTATATAATAACGGTTATCGTCTAAAGTCTTAAATGGCCTGAGTTGCCGAAAAGACTGTGTGAATGTGTGTGTGAGTGTGAGTGTGAATGAGAAAAAAAGTGTGAATGTTTTTAACAAAAAAAAAAAAAGAGCCCTCGGGGCATGGTGTAGAGGTTAGCGTGCTAACCTCGTATACCAAACATCGCGGGTTCGGATCCCAGGCAGTCCGATGATTTTATTTAAGCCATTTGGATACCAGATGGCTTAAATAAGAATGCCTGGACCCCAATAATAGATAAATTAATAAATAACGGTTATCGGAAAAGTCTTATATGGCCTCAGTTGCCGAAAAGACTGTGTGAATGCGAGTGTGAGTGAGAAAAAAGTGTGAATGTTTTTTTTTATAAAAAAAAAAAAAAAAAAAAAAATGTTAAAAGAAAATAAATATAAAAAGAATATATATAAAATTACAATAATGGCTTTGGTCAGCTGAAATTTTTCATAAGTTCATTTCGATGACTTTATCTTCTTTTTTCGTATTTTTTCAAAACTTTCTTTAAGCTTTTTGTTGTAAAATTAGTAGATAAATGCATAGTAATTATCTTTTACAAGGGAAATTTGTAAATCTGGGGAAGAAAAATTTATAAATAAATAATATATATTTTGTTTCTTTAAAAGGCTCCCAATCCTACTTATTGTTAAATGTACAGTGAGTGCAAACTAAAGTTAAGATTTTTTTTACGGTGTATAAGATCAATGTTTTTTTCCTCTAAAATACCCTTTGCATATCTTTTTTAAAATCCTGAATTTTTTTGTCGATAAATATTTGACTATAAATTAATGAATATTTAGACGATCTAAAGATTGAATATTCAATTAATCCAACGTATTAAAAAAACTCTTTAAAGAGGAAAAAAAAATTTAAGATCGAAGATATACAAGTCCAGTATTAAAAAAAAAAAAAATAGATCAAAGTAACAGCATCTGAATGTTGCACACTCAAAAGAGGTTTTAAAAACATTTATTTTGACTGAAAACCGAAAATTGAATTTTTGTACTTTACAAGATTTCCATTAAACTAATTGAGACTTGAAGGAGTAATGGAAATAAAAAATTTAGAAGGAATTAGAGGAAACTTGGGAGGCTTCAAGGTGTTTGTCTCAGCCAGGTGCCCTTGATCTTTTATTCATCGTCTCGACATACAAAATTAAGATAAGTAAATTTTATACGAGATAACAAAGTGCTTTTACTGTTCGACATTGATTAAATGGACCCAAATGGATAATTTTACACAACAACTTGTAAACTTTTATTAACAAAAAAAAATTTATTACCAAAATAATTGGATTATTTTTCTTATTGGGTATTTGAACGCATTATACTTTACGATTAATAATAATTATATCATTTAATTATGTAGAAATTAATCAAAGAAACAAATTACAACTCATCTAGTGAGAAGAAAATTTGAAACAGATGACGTTTACAGTCAATGAAATAATCGATGTTTCGTTCGCAAATCGTGTACTTCTTCAGGACCTAGGGTCGAAAAATTTATTAATGCATTATTACTTTTTCTTACCTCTATATTGGTTAATATATATAGAGATGATTCCAAAAAGTGGTTTTCACGACATGTCTGTGTCTGTGAACAAAATATCTCAAGAACGAAAAGAGCTAGGAGGTTGAAATTTTATATTTAAGTTAGGCACCCCCATGGGGCGTTACACGAAGCTTTTGAACAAAATCGGCCAAATAGTACCAGTACTTTACTGATGCACTTTTTCAGTTTTTTCGATTTTCTCTAAATCAACTCCAACGATATTTTTTTTTAATTCAAAAATCAATTATTTTTTAGATTCTCTTTAAAATGATATTCTCATTTTGTCATTGCAATCTTCTGAAGACCACTTTACTCTTCTATTTCATAGGCAAGATAGGAGAAATGGTTGCCATGGTAACAAAATATAAATATTTTACATCTTGAAATTCGAATGTACCTTACTGTCGGGAACTAAATATATATGTCGACACAAAAAATCGGGTGTGACAAGCACAGAACACAACTTTCGATTACCGAAGGTAAGAGAAAGTTGTGTGCTGTGCGCCGGTCACACCAGATTTTTTTGTTAATTATTGACCTTTGATAAGGAATTATTAAATAAATTTAATCAAAATTGGGAGTATAGAGAATGTTTTTATGATTTGATTGAACTAATTTCCTTTTCATTGAAATTTAAAGGCTAATAAGCCTTCCATTTTAATTATTCATCAAATCAATTTTCATGGCATCAATTTTGGCGGAATCATCAAATTTTATTACAAAATATCCATCATAAAATAACATTGACAAAGTCTAACTTAATTGAATAATAGATTAAGGAAAAAATTAACTGTGTAAATAAACGAACGACCTATGAACAAGTTCAAAAATATTTATTAAACGTCAATCAGTACGATTACACATTCTGGCTTTTGGCATCATACATAAAACTTAATTAAGAATCGGTATGTAGCTACAGTAATCGCATTGAGTACATCTTTATACGTATATCACGTGAGGGGTTTTTCTTTTTCAAAATTCACTCCTACCTGTCTTTTGATTCCCCTTTTCTTCATTCAATGATTTTTTTTTTTTTTTGAATTTAATTAAATAAATGTGACAAGGTGACAAGACAGGTGAATGTCACAAGAAATCTCCTTCCTGGGAGGTCTTTTGATGAAGTCAGGTCCTTTCATCAGGCCGTGAGCGTTTTTCTTATTCTGCCTCTCATTAGGGCTTGTGTTTATATTATTGTGAATTAAATAGACTAGCCGCGAAGCCCGCTGAAGGCGGGGGTCTTCGCCCGCCTGCGGCGGACCCTCACTTTTTATTTTTAACACTCACACTTTTTTCCCACTCCCTCCTGCCGGATTAGCCGGTATGCCAGAATATCAAAGTCCGGATTAACAAGACTCTATTGCAGTGGTTCGCAACTTTTTGTCGCCCCTTTCTGGAGGTTGACTACCACCTATCGCCCCCCCCCCTTTTCATTTTCATTGTATGTAACAGAACTATACCTGCTGTACAGTGAGGACAATATTAAGTTCCACCCATACGTTATCTACTTGTGATTATTTCATTGTTTTTATAGAAGAAAATAAAATCTTTATTGGAAATTTTCTAGGTTTGAACCATGAAAGTTTCCATTAAAAAATATATAGGGCTAATATTTCTTTTAAAAACAATGAAATAATCATAAGTAAAAAACGCATGGGTGGGACTTAATATTGTCCCTCACTGTACATACACAAAATTTACTTGGTTCAAATTGAATCAAATTCATAGATTCTGTGATATACATCTACATTTTTGTACAAAACATGATTTAAAATTTTTAACAAAAAAGTAACCAAATTTCAAAGTTTTTTTTTTTAATAAAAAACATTCACACTTTTTTCTCATTCACACTCACACTCACACACACATTCACACAGTCTTTTCGGCAACTTAGGCCATTTAAGACTTTGACGATAACCGTTGTAATATAATATTATCTATTATGGGTTCAGGCATTTCTATTTAAGCCATCTGGTAATTTCAAAGTTAAAAATCTGGTGTGACTGGCGCACAGCACACAACTTTCTCTTACCCTTCGGTAAGAGAAAGTTGTGCACCGTGCTGGTCACACCAGATTTTTTGTGTCGAGATATATTTAGTTTCCGATAGCACCTTAGTTTCAAACTTGCATTTTAAATGTTGACTGCTTCAAATAAACTATGGTTATTTTTCAAAATTTTAATCTCATATTTGGACATTTTATACACAATATAGATTCGTAAATAAATACAAAATTTCATAAGAATTGGAAAAAAAATTTTAAATGCCTAAAAAGTTCCAAAGGGGACCCCCTTTTGAATCGAAATTAACATACAAATCCCTATAGGAAATTAACATTGTTCCTATTCGAAGATAAGGTGGAAAGGGAATTTAAAAAGAGTAGAGAGAGACGATAATGTTTGCAAGTGAGAGAGAGACACATATATGTTTTCTTTGAAACAATTAAAGACACAAATAAATTTAAAAAAAATGGGAATTTAAATAATAATTGATTTTTTTTTTTTTTTTTTATTAATCCTTTCGGCCAAAGGCCATCGGTTTACAAAAAACTTTTATAAAAAGAAACTTGACAATATAGTAAATGCCAAACAATATAAAAAAAATTTAAAAAAATTACATAAATAAGTAAAATAACATGAAATAAAACAAAAGCATACAAATAAAAAGAATAAAACAGAAATAACTACATAGTAATAAAACATAAAAAATATCAAAAATTACATAATAAAATAACATAGTAAGAGTTCCAATATATAACAGAAAATACATAGTAAAATAACATATTAGAATTACATAGTAAAATTACATAATAAAAGTCCATGTACATATTATAAAAGTGATATGGTATCTACTATGGTAATGGTGATGATGAAAGCTGAAGAACAGAGATTATTGAACTATTGATTACAATACTATTTTATTTGAAGTACAGAATTTGCATATGCTTTTGACGGTCTCCTCTTTTGCTTCTTGCAACATTTTCATAAAGGTGGTCGGATCCCTAAAATGCGGTATTATCTCCCTAAGGATTAAATACCGATTTAGATTAAATAGTCTGCATTTAGCTATCAGATGAAATGGGGTTGCTTCTATTGAGCCACAGGCGCAGAATGGTGAAGGTAGCAAATTTATTCTGAATAAATGAGAGGGGGCAAATGTATGACTGATTCTGAGTCTATTAAATAAAGTTATTTCTGGACGTGTGAGAGTATCAGTCTTATAGAACCAGGGTATTCCAGGGATAGATTTAATTTGAAATAAATGGGAACCTCTTGATTGGCTAGTGATTTTCCACTGATTCGACCATTCTATTGACAATTCTCTTTTGAATAATGGAACGATGTCATACCAGGGCGTAAGTGTAGCAATAGTGGAGCCAACATTTGATGCTCTTTTTGCAAGATAATCCGCTATGTGATTACCTTGATTCAAAGAATGCCCTTTAACCCAACAAAGTGAAATAGTTTTACCCATGGTTTGTATCATATTTATTAATTGAAGAATATCAAAAGCTATTTTTTTTAGGTTTGTTTGAAATTTACTGGAACTAATATAATGAAGAGCACTTTGAGAGTCTGTGAAAATTATGGCGCTAGAATAGTTTGAGTTTTTAAAATATGTCAGAGCTTCTCTTATAGCTATTAATTCTATTGAAAAGATAGACAGCGAAACCGAGACTTTAAATAATCCAAAATGCGAATTCGTGGCATCAAAAAAGCTACATCCTGCTTTATCAATAAATTTGGAACCATCCGTAAATATTTGCGTGGAAAACGGTGTACAAATTATATCCTCCTGCCTAAAATATATATTTAAAGGGGTATTAATGATATTATAATCTAGGAAGAATCTTGGCCAAATCGAAGTTTTTTCCATTTTTACATCTAAATTCCAAATATGCATTAGATTCTTTACAAGAATAGGTAACTTTTTTGATGTCCACATAGCCACCCTTTCAAATGAGACCTTAAGAGAAGCAACTTCCTCAATTACCGGATGATAAATTTTTGATAACCTTTTGATGAGAAATTTTTTACCCAATAACTCTCTTCTCAGATTTAGAGGAGGCTCATTTGCTTCCACTAATATTCCATTTGTTGGGGAAGAGTTCATATATCCTAAACATTTTCGAAGAGCCTCGAACTGAATTCTATCCAACTTAATTAAATGCGATTCAGAAGCATTTCCAAATAAAAAACTACCATATTCCAGGATCGACCTTATCGACGCCCGGTATACGGAGAGAAGAGTTTTTGGGTCAGCCCCCCATGAGAAATTGGATAGTATTCTTAAAATCTTTAGATATTTTGAACATTTAGCTAAGATATAAAATACATGAGGTTTCCACAGAAGTTTGGAGTCCATTACCATCCCTAAGTACTTTATTGTTGCCACAATTGGAAATTCTGATCCACCTAACGCAATATTCTCCCAGCTAGGAAGTCGTCGTTTCGAAAATATGCAAACTTTAGACTTTGAAGAAGCCATACTTAGTCCATTTGAGTCCAGATATTCATTCAAAGATGTAATAGAAATATCTAATTCTAAGATTCCCTCTTCAATACTTTTGTTATTTGAAAAAATGACCAGATCATCAGCATATTGTAAGGAGAAACAGTTATGATTTACATAGGCGGCAAGATCGTAGATATAACAGAGAAATAAAATCGGACTAAGAATTGATCCCTGAGGAAGGCCTTTAAATAGTGTTCTAGACAGCAAATTAGAAGAACTTCTTACAAAAATTGTCCTTTGCACCAGAAGATTATATATTATTCTGCAGATTTGACTACCTAACCCAAGAGCTCCTAGTTTTAGACATAACTTATTAATCGTGACATTATTATAGGCGCCTTCTATGTCTATGAAAGCTGCCGAGAGATATTCCTTATTATTAAAGGCTTTTTGAATACTACTAATTAGTATGGTTAAACAGTCCATGGTAGAACATGAAGACCTAAATCCAAAAGAAGTTTGGGGGAATTTTATAATTAGATTCCAAATATTGTTCCATTCTAAATTTAATAATTTTTTCAAAGATTTTTAAAACGCAAGATGATAGAGCTATTGGTCTATAAGAATTCCCTGAAAGCGGGTCTTTGTTTGGTTTCAGAATAGGTACTATAATTTGGGATTTCCATGAACTAGGAATTACTGCCGATAATCTAATTTCATTAAACATTTCCAGTAAAAAGTATTGTGCGGAATAAGGAAGGAATTTTTAACATAATGTATGAAATATTGTCAGGACCTGGAGAAGACATCGTTGTCTTACTAAGAGCTATTTCCAATTCATACATTGAAAAGGGAGAGTCTAGTATCCCGAAACTATAAACATTTGAAGTCTCAAAACCTGATTCTTCTTGGAGCACCAGGAGGAGCCAAGTAATCTAGGAAAGATTCAACTATATCATTAGGTAACTGTGAATTAGAATTTCTACAAGCTCCATTAATACTTTTAATTTTTCTCCAAATATCCTTTGCATTTAAAGTCCTATTGATAGAGAAACAGTATTTTTGCCAAGACATTCTTTTAGCTTCTTTAATAACTCGTTTGGAATTTGCCTGTGCTCTTTTGAGGGATAAATAATTTTCCATATTAGGGTTATGTTTAAAGTTAAAATGAGCTATTCTTCTATCATTTACTGCTTCTAAACAACTTTGATTCCACCAACATTTTTGTGAATACCTTCTACTAGAAGTTTTAATAAGAGGGAATAGATACCAAAGCGGCCTGTAAAATTATCTGTTCCAATGCTATATACTTATCTTGTAATGACACATCTCTGGGGAAACGTTCTTAAGTTCTGACTGATAAAAGTTTGATATCTTGGCCAATCCTAGCTTTTTTAAAATTAAATTTTGGAGCCCTAATAATTGGATTAAACGTCGATACCACACGGGAAGTAATTACAATAGGAAAATGATCGGACCCGAGAGAATCCTCTAACACCTGCCAGTTAAAAGAGGAGATAAGTTAATTGGACAGAGGGATACATCTACTATGGAAGGAGGATAATTACTCCCTAATCCAAAATTTATTCTCGTTGGACTTCCATCATTAAGCGCAACTAAATTAGCAAATTCTGGCAAATTGTGATAATTCCCTGCCCTGTCTATCCAAAAAAGAGCAATGCCAATCGGGGAGTGACAGTTGAAGTCTCCGAGCATTAGGAACGGTTTGGGAATGGCTTGCATTAACGAAACCCACTCGGCATAGGGGCAGTGGTACCCTGGCTTACAATAAAAAGACAAAATAGAAATTTCGAACTTGTCCGGCAATAATAAACGTGCCCCACATATTTGTATTTCATTAGTTGAACGAGTTGAAAGAACTTGAAAAGTAATATCCTTATAAATTAAGATTAGAGACCCTCCCTTACCATCGGCCCGGTCAGCCCTAATAGAATTATAATTCGATATTTTAAAATCTTGATATGTATTCAGCCACGTTTCTGACATAACAGCAACCTTTATTTTTAAATCACTTAATACCAGTTCTAAATTCCCTTTATTCGAATTTACCGATCTAGCATTCCATTGCAGGATTGAAAATGTATTATCCAAGTTACTCATATCCATTAACGTAAATTTAAAGCCGCTCTATATATTTGTGGGAATTATTATAAAATAATTGCTTTTAACGAAAATTTAAATAATTATGTTATGATATCTACTTTGATCTATGTTTAGAGACTTATATAATTCCTGAGTGAAGTAATTACTATCTTCAGGTGATAGATTAAAATTAGATAGTGAAATTTCGTCTGCAATTATTTTTCTAAAAATATTATTCAAAAATTCCCTTGAATTTTTCTGGGTTATTAACATTCTTTATATAAATGGGGTCTGTAATAACTGGGGAGTTAGTGAAATTGCTGTTAGAAATATTTTCTATTCTTTGAAAGTAGGCTCTTTCGGTCTCGGAG
>JAKCPI010015270.1:0-29322 GCA_023213315.1 Euborellia annulipes
AAGAACCGGAAACCAACTAAAGGTCAATGTTATAGGCTATTGTAAAAATGGGGGTCAAAAGCCGAAAAATAAAGAAAAACTAAAGGTCAAAGATTATATCAAAAAGCTACTAAAAAAAAAAAATTCCCAGAAAGTAAAAATGAATAAAATTTGCCTAAAAATTCAATAATATTGGAAATAAATAATTAAAATAATGATAAATTATAAAGACAAAAGATTAAAAACGATAGTCGGAGATAAATAATCTTTTGATTGCATAAAATAAAGTGTTTGATAAGGAAAGATAGAGGTCAGAAATTTGTAGTATAAGGGAGGCGAAGGGGTAGTGGCGCATTCAAATAACGAAGGATAATAATGATTTAGTTAACCCTCGGCCTTGGTGTAGTTGCTAGCATGCTGGCCATCTATACCAAGGGTCGCGGGATTCGGACCCCAGGCAGTTCGATGATTTTATTTAAGCCGTTTGGATACTGAAATAAGAATGCCTGGACCCCCAATATGTATATAACGGATACCCTAAAAGTCTTATATGGCCTGAGTTGCTGAAAAGACTGTGTGTATGTATGATGTGTGAATGGGAAAAAAAAGTGTGTGTTATAAAAAATGATTTAGTTCAAAATTTATTCTTTCTGTGAAATTAAAATTATATATCTCCTCAAAGATGAAGCTGATTTTGTGGATCGTTGTATAAAATTTACAAACAATCAGAGAATTCTCGTTTTTTGGCTCCACATCCCTTTTCGCTGTAAACCTTACATTTTGTCTGCCCTTTTCTAAGTTCAAATTTTTTTTTTTTTTTTTTTTTTGTATTCATTCTATAATAAAATTGAAATGAGTTCGAGATATTGATCATTAACTTTTTTCACTTTCCAATCTTCTAAATCAGTGAAAAAATCAAAAACTCTTCACAAACTTAATAAAATTATTTTTTTATTGTATAAACATAAGTACTAGAGAGGCTCGTAAAAATTTCAGGTTTTCTTTTTTTTCTCTCTCTCTGTCGTTTTCTCAAGGTTTTAAATTTGTTATAGATATTTTTTTTTGTTTGCAAAGAGATTATAAACTGATTTCGGAAGTATAAATTTTGTTTCAAGTGGAAATTTTCAGGTATGTTAATCAAGTTTATAAAATAGCAGCAGCCATCTATCGAAGTGAATTAAATTAACAATATTTTTCCAATTGAGAGGCAAGACTCATAGCAAAAGGTGTAGATCTCATACTAATTTTAGCTTTATTAGAATCAATTTTTGGTAAAAAATTAACACGCTCTTAAAAAAAATAATAACTAGCATTGCCTATGCATATTGTAATATAATTTATTGGCGTGTTCCAACACGCAAGGTTAGTTTCTAAGAGTCAAATAAATAATTTAATAAAGGCAAGTAATTCCATAAATATGTCCCAGCCGCGCCATAAGGCGTCAAGTATTAATTTCCAATAGCTGTTTTACGATTCGTGCAATTGTAAATTAATGCCCGAGAGGTGAAATTATTTTTTTATATGTAATAGAATAGACCGGAAATAATGATATCTAATGCAGTAATTTTTGTACGAAAGGGTTAATAAAAGTCTATTGCTTTTATAAGTGCAATTAACAAAATCATCCCTCATTGAGGAGTTTGTCTGTCTCTTCAGGGTCAATTTGGAAATTCAGAAATTGCTACACTTATTAACGGGAAAACAAAAAGAACGGAAGTGAGGAGGCAATAAAAGATTTATTTTTTTGAAAATTGAATTTTTGATCTCAAGATAGGTGGCTTGTGCCACACCTTGACTACCGGAAGCGCACTCGTTTGCTCGTTAAACATAAAACGCCCGATGTCGACACGCTGGGAGTGTTCGAACGCTTACAATTTGCAAGTGCTTGGATGGATATTAATTTGAATACCACACCCTACAAAGGGGGAGACTTTATTCCATTATTCAATAATATAGTGGTGGTTTTATTCGTCTCTCGATTAAGAAAGTTTAAAGAAATGTTTATATTTTATTTCATTTCTTTATTATGTTACTTGTGACGTAGTGACTTCAATAGAATCATATTGCTATGGTAATTAATAAAACTTAATTCAATAAGTTTCTCTAAATATTCTTCGATTTTTCTTTTAAATACAATGAGTAACTTGAAGTTTATAGTTTGAAGGGAAAGTGGTGTAGGTTTTAAGTGAAACATATTTATAAGTTAAAATCTGGTGTGACTGGTCTCACAGCACACAACTTTCTCTCTTACCTTCGGTAATCGAAAGTTGGGCTCTGTGCTCTGTCACACCAGATTTTTTGTGTTCAGATATATTTAGTTTCCGACAGTACTGTACATTTGAATTCAAGATGTAAAATTTATAACCGTGAGAAAATATTTATATTTTGTTACCATGGCAACCATTTCTCCTATCTTTCCTATGAAGTACAAGAGTAAAGTGGTCTTCATAAGATTTCAATGGCAAAATGAAAATATACATTTTAAAGAGCTTCTAAAAAATAATTGATTTTTGAATTTTAATCAAAATCGTTAGAGCGAATTTTGAGAAGATCAAAAAAACTGAAAAAGTGCATCAGTAAAGTACTAGTAATTTTTGGCCAATTTTTATCAAAAGCTTCGTGTCACGTCCCATGGGGGGTGCCTAACTTAAATATAAAATTTCAATCTCATAGCTCTTTTCGTTCTTGAGATATTTTGTTCACAGACACACAGACAGACCATGTCGCGAAAACCACTTTTTGGATTCAGGGGACCTCAAAACGTGTATATCCGTCAAAATCTCGACATCGAATTTTTGACATGAATCCAATGCTTTCTCTCTCTATATATTAGGTAAGAGAAAGTAAAAATGGGGGGTGAGGATGGGTTAATAGCCGGGGTATCGAGTTATAAATTCACATTTTTCTTTCATTTATAACTTAGCGAAGCTTCACATACTGTATATTAAATAATTTTTCTTAAATTTAATAAAATTTGGGTCTGTGGGTCAGATTTAATTATTCCAATTAGCAAAATTTGTTGTGAATTGGTAATCCCAAGTTGGGTAATGTGATGTTCTACCTGAATTTTCGTGAAGCCTATATTTTGGGGTTAATTAAAAAGACTAAAGAATATAAAAATAATAACTGTATTGAGGATGCGGGGTTGAGAGCTTTGGCAAACTGAAGTGGGGGTGGTGATGATTGTTTGTCTGAGGCGATGTTGGGGACTCTAGTCTCTTTCTTTTTTGATAGTAATGTAATAAATTATAATTATTAAAAAAAAAAAAAAAAAAAAATACTGTATATTTTGAACTAAATAACACTTTAAAAATAAAGAAAAAAAAATATAATAAAAAAAACTCATCCCTTGCAAGAACAACCATCCAAGAAATATATTTAAATAAATAAAAGAAAAATGTAAAGTTGATGAAAGTTATAAAATATTTTCCTTACCATAGTACAGTCGGCGCCACAAGTGCCTGAAGAACACGTGATTGGAGCCTTGATTTGTCTGGGGGGGGAAAAACTATTTTTAAAGCACTTCCGAAGGCTAAGTATTTAGGTTGCCTAAGGGCAAGGCATATCAGGCACTTGTGGCGCCGACTCTATCAAATTTCTCATTATCTTTAATGCTTCTAACAAGTTAACCGAACCAATATTTTCGACTGAAAGTCAGTCGACAACGTGTCAGTTCTGATTTAAGAGAGATAATAGGCCTTGGGGCATAGGAAGTTACACCAAATTTTTAATCCAATAACAACGCTACTGTATGTAATAAATTTGATCCAATAATTTAGATATCGTATCTGTGTTAAAAATATATGTTTGATATCTGAACCCGCTCTGGAATGAATAAAACCTCCGCTCTCTATTGAATTCATTCATTTCTATTTTACTGTAGAAAATTTTTCCAACTGAGTGTTTTGTTTTTCTTCAAGCCTAAATAAAACATCTAACATGTTCAAAACATGTTTTTTTCATATACAAGTAAAAAATGTTAAAATTTAAATTCATGTTAACAAGCAAAATAATATTAATAATAAAACTAATTCAAAAAAAATGTTAGGGATTTTTTTTTTGTTATATAAAACAATTATTATAAAAAAAAAAAACTCTCCCTTCAATCGGTAAACATTGAATTTATATTTATTCCTGTTGTTTTTTTTTTTTTGTTGTTTATTGTAAAGGAAGAACCCTGAATTCCAGATATGTTTTTTTATTTGCATTCATCCATATAATTAATGAGGGAAAACGAAAAAAAATCAAGTTGTGAGGTCTGAATCTGTAATTATTCAAATCTGGTGTAACTATAAGTCCTATATTGCATATAAAAAGATTTCATCAACTTGTTTGGTTGGTGTGTGTGTGTGTGTGTGTGATTATTAAACGAAAGCGCGTTAATCAGTCATTAACATATCTCGGTGTAGCTCTCGGGTTTTAATTACCCCGTCTTAACGAATGTTAATGCTAACGAGTGACTTAAGCTGGCCTGACACTCCGGGAGTGGGGGGGGACGGGGGCTACCACAGCAATGGCCGCCTAGCTTTTTTTTTTCACAGTAGCTTGGTTTTATTTAATTACTTCCAGTTTTAAATTGACACGAGAATGGCCAGAAAACTAAGTGTGTTTTCATGTAACAATAGAATTAATGTTGGGGCCTCTGATCGTTGGGTTACATCGGCGGCAAAAGAACAGAACTCGTCTCTAGGATAGCTCTACCTGAGTCGGTCTTTAAGAAAGACAACACACACACACACACACACACACTTATATTCTAGTAATGAGACAACTTGTCGCATCATCGAAATCATTGAAATGCCAAAACCACGATAAGAAAATCTCCTTGAATCGTATATAACGTTGCGTTATCTCTCTCCAAGGTGTGTAGGGTTGTTCCGAAACGTTTTTTTATGTAGACAATTTTTTCTGTTAAGAGAAAAGAACATTGGCCATACAAGAGGGAATTCATGATAGGATGACGGGTCTTTTGTCTTGGTTGGAGCCCTAAAAAAAAAGGAGGGGAACGTATAAGGCCAGGACCTAGGGCATTAATAAAACCTTTCTGGTCAAATTCAGGGCTTATTAAAAAAAAAAAAAAAAATAGAGAAAAGTGAAATGTTAGTGATATCAGGGATTAATAACTTGAAAAATTTTAAAAATATCATTTTACTTTATTTTTTTACTTTCTCTTAACGTATATATGAAATATATAAAGAGAAAGTATCGATCCTGTCAAAAATTCGATGTCGGGATTTTCACGGATATTCACGTTTGAGATTCCCTGAGTCCTGAGTCCTGAGTCTGTCTGTGTAACGATTTTAAGCTTGAAGGAAATGAGCTACGAGGTTGAAATTTTATATCCCGGAAAGTTAAAATAAGCCTTTGAACAAAATCGGTCAAAAAGTACTAGCATGAGCGTCCGCAGGGGGGGCAACCAGGCACTTGCCCCCCCCCCCCCTGGAAAATTAAAATGATAACTTTTTTTCAGTTCTTTGAATTTTTGTATTATTTTTTATTTAACTTTAAAAAATATAACAAAGTATAAAAAATAAAAATATAAAAAAGATAAAAATACAAAAAAATGTAAAAAACAAAAAATACAAAAAAATGAATAAAACAAAAAATACAAAAAATTTATAAAACAAAAAATACAAAAAAAATTTATAAAACAAAAAAAAATACAAAAAAACCTTTCTCAGTATACATCCACCTTGCCGCGGTGAGAAAGCTTTAAATACTAAGAGATGTATAACATTATTAATATCAAAGTACTTTTTTTTTAACTTAGGTACATGCACCCCCCTGCAAAAAATCCTGCGGACGCCCTTGAGTACTAGTACTTTACTGATGTATTTTTTCAGTTTTTTTTTTTCGAATCTTTTCTTAAAATTTAGTATATCGATTCATAAATCAACTATTTTTTAGATGCTCTTTAAAAAGTATATCAATAATTTTTTCATGAAAATTGTTTGAAGTACACTTTACTGATGTACATTTTAAGTTTTTTTTTTTTGGATTTCTCAAAATTCGAAATTTTGGTTAAAATTTACAAGTCAACTATTTTTTAGATGTTCTCTAAAAATTATTTTGATAAGTTTTTTCCTTAAACTTGTTTGAAGTACACCATTACTGATCTAGCATTTTAAATTTTTTTCAATGGAAGCAATCGTAGCTTAGCGCCCATTGAAACACAAGTGTTCAAATTTAGAACTAAGGTGCCATGGGAAACTAAATATATCTCAACCAAAAAATCTTCGGTAATTGAAAGTTCTAAGCCACACCAGATTTTTTTCATTTGCCAAGTGGAAAAATAAAAAAATCTTTTCTTTACTGACATCACCGATAATTGGTATTTATTAAAGTCTGTGACTTACAGGTGTTTGATTTGCCCAATCGTTTCCTCTTAAGGCTTTTAAGGCAAGCGACCGTCTTACAGACAAACGCCTGGCGCCTCTTTTTCTTAAAAAAAAAAAAAAAAAAAAAAAAAACATGGACGTCCTCGTGTATCGTTCTTTACTCTCCTCTCCTTTTTCTCTTTTTTTTTCTCTCCCTTTCTCTCTCGCTTGTGCTCGTTTTCGCCAACCCTAACATTGCTGCCACCTTTACGGCTCGACGATAAACACGCATTACGGCCTGTTTAAAACGGAGCAAAATTTAATCGCAAAAAAAAATGTTTTATTGTATAATAAATTACAACGGATTATATATGTTGAGGAATATTAAAAACGTGACAGATTTAATCTTTAATATAATGTGCTGGCAGTGCTAAATAAAAATAGAGTATTTTTCAATATTCATATAGAATAGATTATTATGTTTTTTGTGAATTATATAAAGCAAGAGATGACAATACAGATTATAAAAAAAAAAATCTGGTGTGACTGGCGCACAGCACACAACTTTCTCTTACCCTTCGGTAAGAGAAAGTTGTGCACTGTGCTGGTCACACCAGATTTTTTGTGTCGAGATATATTTAGTTTTCCATAGCACCTTAGTTTCAAACTTGCATTTTAAATGTTGATTGCTTGAAATAAACTATGGTTATTTTTCAAAATTTTAATCTCATATTTGGACATTTTATACACAATATAGATTCGTAAATAAATACAAAATTTCATAAGAATTGGAAAAAAAAATTTTAAATGCCTAAAAAGTTTCAAAGGGGACCCCCTTTTGAATCGAAATTAACATACAAATCCCTATAGGAAATTAACATTGGTCAAATGCGAAGATAAGGTAGAAAAATTTAAAACGCGTAGAAAGAGAGAAGATAGTTTTGTGAGAGAGAGAGATATGTTTTCTCCGAAAAAAAAAATGGGAATTTAAATAATAATTGATTTTTAATCTAATAAAAAGAAAAAGATTTAAATTCGGTTACCATGGCAACCATTTATTTCTCCTATCTTTCCTATGAAGCACAAGAGTAAAGTGTGTTTCAAACAATTTTGAGGGCAAAACGAGAATATACATTTGAAAGAGCATCTAAAAAATAATTGATTTTTGAATTTTAATCAAAATCGTTAGAGCGAATTTTGAGAAAATCGAAAAAAACTGAAAAAGTACATCAGTAAAGTACTAGTACTTTTTGGCCGATTTTGATTAAAAGCTTATTTTGTCGGTCCCGGGGGGTGTTTAACTTAAATATAAAATTTCAGCCTCCCTAGCTCAATTCCTTCATGCTTAAAATTGAACACACACACACACACAGACAGACAGACAGACAGACAGACAGACAGACAGACAGACAGACAGACAGACAGACAGACAGACCATGTCGCGAAAACCACTTTTTTGGATTCAGGGGACCTCAAAACGTGAAGATCCATCAAAATCTCGACATCGAATTTTTGACATGAAACCAATACTTTCTCTCTCTATATATTTCATATATAGGGTACGAGAAAGTAAAAATATTTTAATTGTGAGAAAAATTAAAAGATGAAGGAGAGCAGAGAGAGGGGGGAGAGAGATTTAATAACGAAATATTGAGGATGGAAATAATTATTTTTAAAAAATAAATAGGGATATTTTTAGTAAAAGACCTTGCAAAAAAATACTGATAAGATCCTTATCACAGGGATATCTATTCATAATACTGATAAAATTGTATAGGAAATGGAAATAATTTTCACTATATATTAATAGATTATAGAGAAAAGGCCCATTAACAGAACGTGGTTTTGACGAAGGTGTGTTTTTTTTTTAATGTATAAGTATGCTTTGTAGTAAAAACTTTTATTTAAATCTATATTTCCGTATTGTAAGCCAAGAAAAACTATTAATAGAGCACGCCTAAAAGTTAGACAACCTGCTGACAATGGAAAAATCTCGTTAGAATAATCTCTGGAGTCTATGCAGTCATTAGTCCCAGAACTGACACATTATGTTTATTCCGAGAGGTAACTTTTATGGGAATAATACTGAGGTGGGTTCCCGTTTCCTTCCTCTCAAGTAGAGTTGGAAGGTGAAGAAAAAAGATTTAACAATTATTTATTTCCAATTTCGGGGACTATACGTGACCCATCCTCAGGATAAAGGCCGAAAAAAATTATTTCGTGCATCCAATGGAAAAATGATGGCTGTATTTCAAA
Source organism: Euborellia annulipes (assembly GCA_023213315.1). Lineage (NCBI taxonomy): Eukaryota > Metazoa > Arthropoda > Insecta > Dermaptera > Anisolabididae > Euborellia > Euborellia annulipes. The sequence continues at coordinate 8,553 of JAKCPI010015270.1, forward strand.
ATTCAGCTCATCTTATGGCTAAAATATAAGGCAAGAAAGAATTTGTGTATTCTCATTTTGCGCTCAAAATTGTTTGAAGTACATTTTACTCTTGAAAGAGAAATGGTTGCCATGGAAACAAAATATAAATATTCTCCCATGTTTATAAATTTTTCATCTTAAATTCAAATGTACCGTACTGTCGGAAACTAAATATATGCCGACACAAAAAATCTGGTGTGACAAGCACAGAACGCAACTTTCTATTATCGAAGGTAAGAGAAAGTTGTGTGCTGTGCGACCAGTCACACCAGATTTATTTTATATAAAGTTAATAATAGATATTATTGCTCGTGCAGAGTAGATAAATGCACTTTAGGTTTAGAGAATGTTTATTTACAAAATAGATGGGAAGAGCTCAAATCTCTTGATTTCTTTTTGTGCGCCCCTATTTTTTAAACTTTAATGTGGGTGCTAACTTTCTATACCAAGGGTAGCGGGTTCGGACCCCAGGCAGTCCGAAGATTTTATTTAAGCCATTTGGATACCAAATTGCTTAAATAAGAATGCCTGGACCCCAAATAGATATATTAAACATACGAGTATCGTTAAAAGTCTTAAATGGCCCAAGTTGCCGAAAATACTCTGTGAATGTGAGTGGGAAAAAAGTGTGAGTGTTAAAAAAAACTTTAATGTGTTTCCAAATGATTTAAATAAAATTAATGTTTAAAATTAGAAACCTAAAATTCGATTTTTTTTTTTTTACAGAAAGCAAAAAAAAAAATCATTAAAGGGTAGCAGCAATGGCCAGAATTTTGTGGTCCCCTCCAAAAAAAAAAAACTTGATTACATGATCCCCTCAAAATCTCACAATATTTATTTGCTTTTCTTTATTTTTACTTTACTTTATTCAATTCTTCCCCCCCCCCTCCCTCCATTTTCAAACAGATATCTATTATTTATTCCGAGAGTCAATTTAATTTAATTGCAAATTCATTTATCTATTTTAAAATCTTTTTTTGTTTTAAGAATTTTAATAAACATCGTTAATTGAAATCGAATGGCTACCTTCATTTCTAATATTAAGATTAAATTATTAGATATAAAAATTGAATTTTTATTTAAACGATCCTGGAGAAAATAATTTATTCGTTATTTATTCCTTTTATTTAATAAAAATATAAATAAAAAGATTTTTTTAATAAAAATAAACAGTTTCTATAAAGCCTTAAAAAATTTTACTTTCTCTTACCTATATATGTTAATTTTTAGAGAGAAAGTAATGAAGTTTAGAGATTGCGGTGTAGGTTTTAGGTGAAACATTTTAAACTGAGGTTGTGTTTATATGTGGGGTTTCACTGGGTTATGTGAGTAAAAACAAAAGTTTATATTATACTCGATATATTTCGGGATATTATCCCATCTTCAAGAGTTACAAACGACTGACTGTGGGAGTGAAAAATACAATATTTTATGGTAAGGAAAAGTGGAGGGGGGAGTAGGGTGGAGTCTGATGCCTTTTGTTTAATTGGCTTGTGAAGGGCTTAGTGTTTCTCGGAATGGATTTAATGAGTGACAGGTGGGGATTGTCTTTCATCATATTTTGTAAAGTACATTGACCATTCATTATCTTTAGACTTCTTTTACAAATAGTTCTTAAAAATTAAAAATTAAATGACAGGATTAATAAAAATTATTTGACAAACGAGAAATTGAATTTCAAATTACATTACATTAAAAAAAAAAAAAAAAAAAAAAATTAATACATTACTAGGCAAATAGACTTATAATAGAAAATTAAATTTGTTAGAGTTTAGGCTTAATTAATAAATTTGTCGTTAAATTTAAGGGCTTGAAAAAGTCAAAAAAAAATTACATTCAAATTACAATAAGTTACAGGTCGATCACAAAACAAAACAGTTGAAAGTTGCACTGGAGGATTGTTAAAGCTGCTTAATTAATAGATCTAATATTGTTGAGTTGTTGATGTTGTGTTGGTTATTTAGGATTGGTTGGTTATGGAAATTGGATTTTTTAATTTCAATTGCCTCTAACATGTCCAACCTAAATCCTTTTTTCATGATATGTAATGGTTGCGGATTATCGGGAGATGGTGAGTGGTTTTGCTCTATTAGATGATTTGCGAAAGCCGAAAAGGAATCTAGGGGTGTATCTACAGAATGGCCTATATTTGATTGTAATAATCTCATTGATCTTAAATGTTCTGCGTAGCGGATTTTGAAAGTTCTTCCCGTTTGACCAATGTAAAATGCATCACATTGGCCGCATTGCAGCTTGTACACACCACTTTTTTCCTCTTCTTCGACTTTATCAATTTTGTTATTGACGAGCATGGATGCAAGGTTGTTTTTGTTGGAGAGTGCCGGTGTTATGCCCTGTTTTTGAAGAAATTTTGCTAATGGAAGGGTAAATTTTTCAGAGACAAAATTAAGTTTATTATAGACTTTTTCATTTATTGGGGACGCGGAGTAGATTGAATTTAGTGTTTTTTTGTAAGTTACTTTATCAAAAATTTTTTTTATTATTTCTAGGGGGTACCCGTTATTGTTGGCTATTTCGTAAATGGTGGTAAGTTCTTTTGAAAATTATCAGGAGTTAAAGGAATGTTTACTAGTCTATTGAACAGTGCATAAAATGCCGTACACTTCGTGTTGAGAGGGTGATTAGAGGAGTATGGGATTATAACATCTGCAAAGCTTGGTTTTCTGTAAATTTGGTATGTGATTTTATTCTGGTTGATCGAAATTTTTAAATCTAAGAATGCGATGGTTTTGTTGCCTATTTCAGAAGTGAATTGTATTCTTGGATTTATAGAATTCAAAAATTTTGTGAAAGAATGTATCTGTCTTTCTGTCCCTTCACAAGCCAATTAAACAAAAGGCATCAGACTCCACCCTACTCCCCCCCTCCACTTTTCCTTACCATAAAATATTGTATTTTTCACTCCCACAGTCAGTCGTTTGTAACTCTTGAAGATGGGATAATATCCCGAAATATATCGAGTATAATATAAACTTTTGTTTTTACTCACATAACCCAGTGAAACCCCACATATAAACACAACCTCAGAAAGTAATGGTTTCATGTCAAAAAAAAATCAAAGATTTTGATGGATATATACGTTTTGAGGTCCCCTGAATCTAACAAAGTGGTTTTGCAACATTCTGTACGTCTTTGAACAAAATATCTCAAGAACGAAAAGAGCTAGGAGGTTGAAATTTTATATTTAACATAGGCACCCCCATGGGACGTGACACGAAGCTTTTGAACAAAATCGACCAAAGAGTACTAGTACTTTACTGATGCACTTTTTCAGTTTTTTTTTTTCGATTTTCTCATTCGGTCTAACGATTTTGATTAAAATTCAAAATCAATTATTTTTTAGATGCCTTTTAAAATGTATATTCTCATTTTTGCCATTGAAATCTTCTGAAGATCACTTTACTCGTAAATATTTTCCCATACTTATAAATTTTACATCTTGAATTCTAATATATCGGCAAAAAATCGTCGACACAAAAAATCTGGTGTTGACAAGCACAGAACACAACTTTCGATTAGTGAAGGTAAGAGAAAGCTATGTGCTGTGCGACCAGTCCCACCAGATTTTTTTTAAGCAAATAAATAGACAGGTCTTTTGTTTTAGGCTCTTAATAGACATCAGTTTCTCTGACCGACGTTTACTCTCTTTGTTAATTTGTATTCAAAGTTTAATTGAATCCCCATGGTTGCTTTTGTTCCGAGTCTGGGGGGGGAGGGGGGTTCAACCTGATGTCGAATGAGTGTGACGAAGGGAAATAGCAATCAATTAAGTTGACGGCATTTGCTGCTAGCCAGACATCAAGAAGTGAAATAGGGACGCGAGGGTTTCTCAATTAATTTTTCAATTTCTAATTTCGCACGTTTTGTTGATGATATCTCTCCAACCCCAACCTCCAGTTGATGATGATGAAAAAAAAAAAAAGAGGAAATTGAAATATTCAAGGACGGATGGTATTTTATGTCAGACAGTGACCGCGACGTTGGCTATTTTTTCACACCCCATGTGTGCTGGAATTGATTGATTGACGTCAGCAAAAAAAAAAAAAAAAAAAAACAGGAGGTGTGAAAGGGATGAAAATTAAAATACGTGGTGAGTGGACAGCTTTCAACCTTTGTCTAAACGACATGGTTGTTCAGGGTGGGGGATGGGGGGACACTCTCCCGGATTTCAGGATTTGGATTTCATTAGAGCACTTGGCCGACGTCACATGTCTGTCTTGGAGGCGAAAAATGATGGATCACGTCGACTGTCTATTCATTAAACTCGCATCACATTTAATCATATCTAAAGAAGCGGAGAGAGAGGGGGAGAGGGGGGGGGACGTTAATTATTAAGGGATGCTTTCCGAATTTAGAATATCTATCTAAACCCCTTTGCTGTCAAATTAATTAGCGAATCAATTCGTGAATTATTTACATACATAGAACAGACAGTGATTTCTTTTTTATATATCTCCTCATTTCGATAGATGAAAAAAATTGAAATTAAATAAAATGTCTAATGATTGCGATTAAAAGATGGAAAATTTTCAATTTATTCTAGAAGAAAATCGATTGGTAGCAGCCGCAGTCCAACATATAGGCGTAGCCAGAAATTTTTGATGGGGGGGTCAAAAATATTTTTTCAAACATTTGAAAAATTTAAGATTATTTTAGGGTATTTATACTTAAATATCTAGCCATGGCTACGCCTATGGTTCAACAGGAGGGGAAACTAAATATTTTGGATTCTCACAAAGAAAAAAAAATTGAGAATGACTCGTATATTATAAAAATGTATTTTTGGTGTGAATGTGTGTGTGTGTGTGTGTGTGTGTGTGTGTGTGTGTGTGTGTGTGTGTGTGTGTGTGTGTGTGGGAACACAAACGCAAGCAGCCAGATCTATGAAATTTGGAATATACTTCTTACATTAAAATTGTATATCTGTATCCACTTTTGGAGTAAATACGCCAAGTAGTACTTTACCTAATGAGTTTTTTCAAAAATTTTGAAATTTATAATTTTTTTGTCTTCAGATATATTTAGTTTTTTTTTTTTTTTTTTTTTTTAATCATGTTTTGATTATTTTAAAAAGTTTTTATCCTTTCACTTTTTTTTCCGAAAACAATAGTTTTTGAGAATTTTAAAAAGATAAAAGAAAACAAAGAACATTTTTTATTGATTTTCTTTTTTTTTTTTTATTTTATTTAAGGCCTTTTTCGGCATCAAAGGCCATTTTGACCTCGTTCAATCCAATAGAAATAAATTTTTGTCGCATGGGACCGAACCCTTGACTCCTAGCACAAGAGGCAGAAACTCTACCACTGAGCCATGGTGCAAGGACTTATTCACTCTTGTTGGATCCTTGTTTTCTTTTTTTATTTCAAAATTCTCAAAAACTATTCAGTTTTCGGAAAAAAGTGAAAGAATAAAAGCTTTTTAAAGTTAACATGATAAAAAAAAAATGTCAAAATTTTTGAAAAAACTTATTATATAAAGTACTACTTCCAGATAGTGTATTTACTCCAAAAGTTAATACAGATCTACAATTTTTAGTATAAGAATTAGACACCAAGCCCAAGTTTCAACGATATGGCTGGCTGTTTGCGTTTTCAAGTTTTCGTTTTGCCAAACACACATACCTATTTTTTTTTTCTTTATTAAGGGTGACCCCTCGGTCATTCCTTTCACATACATATATACAAAAATCCATATAAACAACATAATACAAACATACCTAATTCCACAAAAGTTTTTCTGGACTCAGGGAGTCCAAAGTCCAAAATCATCAAAATCTCGAGCTCGAACTTTTTTACGATTACAATACTTTTTTTATTCTCCACTTCGTATACTAAAAATAATTTTTCTTGAATAAATCATATTAAAAAAACTACTTTTATTTATTTTTTTTTTAGAAATTATATAGTTTTTCCAAAATAATATGATTATGTGCAACTCACACCAATTTTTGCGAGGGTCTTTGTAAATGTAAACAGAAAGCATTTAAATCCGTTAAATGATGACATCAATAGGGCCAATAGCTAAAATAATATCTCTTTGTGTAAATATGATGAATATTCATTTGTCGATTTTCGTTTCGAACATGACATGCAGCTCGAATGTAAAATGGGTCAGAGACATCAAACCAACTTATATTGAGGCTTAATAAAGCCACTCTTCCGGCTCCTATTGATCTTATCATATTCATTTTTCAGTTATCATCAACATTGTCTCGCCATTTCTTTATTTTCTTTTGCTTGCATTTTCAACGAAACAGTTTACTTTGTCACGCGTCATGACTCCATTGATGACTTACTAATTGTCTGTCTGTTGTCCTCTCCCGGTTAACAGGACTCATCACCGGCCATAAAATCAATTCACTTCTCTCTTCCTCTCTACTTAATTATAATAAAATTTTTCCTAGGGTGTTATTATATTGCATAATACCGATCTTATCTTGTGATTTTTTTCTTCTTATAAACAAGTTTTTTTTAATAAATAACATTTTTAGACAATGTGCGAATTTATCCGAATTTTATAGAGGAAATAGAAGGGATTTATAAAAATCTACCTGTGTTGTCAATTAAATGAGTAAAACAAGAAATAACGTTATTCATATATGAGAAATGGAAAAAAATATTAATTACAGGATGGAAATAAAAATAAAGATCAAACGAAAAATTTGAAAATTGTTTTTTGTTTTATGATCTATTTGTGAGTGACCTCGAGAAATCACGGTGTGGAACGTCCCCGGTATCAGTATATTAAAAAATAATAAAAAATTGATAATGTGTTTAAATCCTTAAATGATTGGTTACCAATCCAATTGAAATAATTAGAGACTGGGTCTACCAGTTAAATGGCCTCCGATGCCGAAAAAGACAAATGAAATTAAAAAAAAATTTCCTCTTAAAGATTAATACTAAAAAAGTATTTTTGGGCATCTAAGGCCGCATTTGAAATATAACTGAATTTAAATTTTGGTTACAAATAAATTATGAAAAATGAAAGATTAAAAAAAAAAAATAATTGCTCTATTCCAAGATTATTAGAAAAAATAATGTTAATAGATGAGCGAGTCTTTATTAGGATAGACTCAGAGTGGTTGACAGAGGGGGGAGGGGGGGGGGGATAAAACCCCGAGGTCCGGGCTTAAATTTCAAATAAAACAAAATCAAAATTATTTTCATTAAATTTTTCCTCTGAATTTCCGGAATCTTTAAGATATGGCTCTTGAAACAAATTGAATACAGATGTGGCAGCCAAGGGAATTAAATAAAAAACTTTTATTTATTTAATTAATTGTCGACGTTTCGGTCCTTCATCAGGACAATTAATTTTTAACACAAGGTGTAAATTATTATTTGTTATTGTTAATGTCAATCATTATAATACATATATTAATCATTAAATATATATTGTATAATTAACAATGGCATTCAAAAATAATACTCTACATCTTTTATCTTAACAATTGTCCGGATGAAGGTCGTGATTGGCGACCGAAACACGAAACCTTTACATTTTCTTTCATAATATATTTTCCAGTTAATATTTATTTTATGAAATTTATCCCTATGATGGGGTACGACTTCTTTAAAAATAATTAAATCAAAGTTTTTTATTTAATTTCCTTGGCTGCTACGCCTCCTGTATCAAATTTGAAGTCTACAGCCACTTTTCATCGCTCATCAAACAAATAAAATTTTTAAAGAAGTCGTACCCCATCAGAGGGATAAATTTCATAAAATATATATTAACTGGTAAATATATTATAAAAGAAAATGTAAAGGTTTTTATTGAGTTGGGGGGTGGGGGGAGACTATTATATTAATAATATACAGACAGCGCCGGGGCACGCTGAGCCTCTCGGCGGCTCTGGTTACATTTAATTGTTTGATCTGAACTATTCCTTAGGGGGGTAAAAGGTGGGGGAAAGGGGAATTACCCCCCCCCCCAAAAAAAAAAAAACCTTTTTTAAAAAAAATATTTTTTAAATTAAAATTTTAAAAATAAAAATATAAAATTTATTTTATTTTTTTTTTAAAAAAAAATAACTAAAAAAAAAAAAAAAAAAAAAAAGGGGGGGGGGGGGGCCCCCCCCTCCCCCCCCCCCCCCCCCCCCCCTTCCTGATTAATGATAGACAAAATTCTTACAACAGGAAATACTATTCAGTATGTAAAATAAGTGATATAATATTCGGTATTAACATTTTTATCGTATCTAATTTTAAATGTCCATCTCGAATCATCAAGGAATAAAAGAAAGAAAGACATAATACAAGATAAATTTTATATTTAAGCGTATTCAAAATGAAGTTTTATTTTTATAGATTGCTAAAGCATTAAGATAAAAGTTAATTTTACTCCTTTTAAAAAAACATAATTCTTCTCTAAAATGTCTCTCGTTCCATTCTTTTAATTAATTGAATATGAAAATAATTTGTTTTATCTACTTCACTATCAATTGAAAAATATTGCAATAAAATTATGAATATTATCTCTTTCTGTCTGTTGTAGTTGTTTTTCTTCCTTTTTCAAATAAAATTTCAAATCTATGGCTTTGTGACTTATTCGGACTGTTTTTTTTTTTACTTTTTTCGATTGCAAATGCGATTCCGTTTCGTTATGATTCCAATCGTATTGTCGGATCACGATCACGTATGAATTTCCATTCGATTAACATAAAGACAAAATGAAAATGGTGTGACCAGTCCGATTGCGTCTCTAGTGTGAAAAACAAGGCAAAAATCGTGACGACGATTATCAGCAAGTGTTGAGAGAAGAAAAGACCAAACGAACGGACAGACGACGACATTTGCCTGTTTGTAATTAATTTCTGCATTTGCGCTAATTATTATTCTCATCTTTTGATTTTTATTTTTAAATTAAACTCAGTAAATCAAATTAATTAACGATTTCAAAGGGAAGCTCTCAATGTGATAGTCTATTGGGGGTTCGAAATGTAAGGGAAGAGTTCAAAGAGAAAAGACATTCAATTAATATTTATTTATCGGTGGTTCGTAATCAGATTTGCATTAGGTCGATGTTTCGATGCAGAAACCATATAAAAAAGTGGGGCTTCCAACTTTTTGCATTCTATTTACTCGTTTTTTCAACTTTGACCTGGAAGATTCTCATATAAAAAAATGTTTGAATTCTTTACTCTCAAAATAATACTGTCAGGAAAAAATTAAAATATTTAAATAAATTTATTAACGTCTTTCTTGGAGGTTAACAAGCAACAGTCTTTTGAATACACTTTTGTTGCTCTAATTAGCATTCGTATCTTATTATTTATTTAAATGTAAGTATAAGTAAAAAAAAAGAGTGATAATTAAAGTATAAAACTATTTTTGCATATGTTTTTAAGCAATAAAAAATAAATTTTTAAAGGTTGTTTTTTAATGAATAACTATATACAATATAATAATGATAAAACTAAAATGGAATGTCGAATGTTGAATTTTCATTATTGGTATGAGAGGTAAGTTCTCTGTAGAAATTAATTAACGTAGAAAAGGAGTTAGCAGCCAAAAGATGGGCCTCTAAATGTAATAAAAGTCTAGAATTATTGAAACGTTTCGACTTTATTAAAATAATGCTATCCTAATGCATATAATATAACAAATTGTATATTCTTAATTAATACATAAATAATTAGATTATATATGTTTTAGGTCTGGTTGATTCAGTTCTACTCAACTAGCAAACCTGCCTTCGGGTTTGATGTAGTTGGTAGCGCGCCTATATACCAAGGGTCGAGGGTTCGGACTCTAGGTAATAAGGACCAAAGGCTATGCGAGTCAAGGAGGATGGTCGTATATCTGATCGAAACGTCGGCTTGAAGGATTAATAAACAAAATAAACGAAGCTGCAATCACTCTTTTCTTTATTATAAATTATCATTGTTGTTATTTTTTTGAAAACGTAGTTAGAAAAGAGAGCGATTATCTTCCGAAACATCGACAACTAGTTCGAAAATTAAATTCTGTTTGTTGAATGTAAACATCTTTAGACTTCTCTTCGACGATTTTAGTCATAAATTCAATCATTTATCTCGGAAAAAAACATTGGGTTACCTTTAAAAAAAAAAAAGAAGTAGACTACACTTTGGTACTGAAGGTTATCCTATTCAAACAGGAAACTCATTGTTTAGATTAGGTTAATGGAAAGGACTTGAAAAACGAGCTGATCTTTTGAACATTACAATTACAGGACGATATCTCGTTTACTACTTGCGTTTTATTCGAGATCATTCTTCCTAGTCTTGTTTATCAGGGATCCTGGTGAATTACTTCTACCCAAGAAATAAATATTCACAACTAGGAATATAAATTAAAACAAGGAGTTCCCTATATGTATATAATGCAGAAACGCTGCTCCTTTTAATACTTCATTGACTTGAATCTTTGTTGAAAATAATGCAACTTGTACATTCAGAGAATGCAAAAATGCAATAATCACAAATATAAATATGTCGATTGTTCAATGATTATATTAATAGGCAGGAAGAGAGGATGTCCAGGCAGCCAACCAGGAGAGCCTCTATCAAATAAAAATCTCAAACCAGAAGACGTTTGGGTTTTTATATAAAGCCATCTTCAGTTCTTATGAGATTATTGGCAATCTCAAGTTATACACCATCGAGATGCAGATAGAGTTGTTATATATTGATATACATTTGAGATTTCGCCACATTAACTGATGAGCATATTTCACCTTATGTGCAAATATTTTTTATATGATTTTGTATATGTTTATATATAACAACTCTATCTGCATCTCGATGGTTTGCTCAGGGGCTCACATCTTGTGGGTACGTGGATGGCGACCACGAGCTACCCGAGCTGGGACTGGCAGTCCTATTCTTTACATGTCTGTTCCACCCTTCTATACTTTCAACAGGCGTCAGACCGCGCGACGGGCCGGATATCTTGAAATTTCCAATATTCTCATAAGAACTGAAGATGGTTTTATATAATTAAAATTGAAACGTCTTCTGGTTTGAGATTTTTATTTGATAGAGGCTATCCTGGTTGGCTGACATCCTCTCTTCCTGCCTATTAATAAATTTTTTTTTTTTTTTTATTTGAAATTCCTATCGGGATCCCCGTTTATTTACCCGAGGTGCTTTCGTGTACGAAGACACACACCTCAAACCCAACCGGCCTCTGGCCGTAGCCATCTACCGGCACCCCGTGAAGTTACATCATTTCCTGTCTCTAGCTCCTCCTGCTACTTTCGTCTCTAGCTAGTGAACTAATCCTTATTTCTGGTTCCAACCGGCTCCTTATATCCAACCTCTTCTATGCTATGGAGGATGTCCTAGTTTGAGGAGGGACTCCCTCAGCACCGGCGTGTAGCCTGCTCCTTTCGAAGAATGCATCACTGAGAGGGAATCTTTTTTACGTCCCTTCCACAGGACGGGATGTCACAGCAACTCCCTCTCCTCGTAGAGTTGCCTGGGGGCTATTGTGGTGAGATCCTATATTCCAATCCAGGGCTTGCTTGAGGAATTGTTTACATTAAATAAATATTTTTATTTAATGAAAAATCCCGCATGCCCGGGGTTTGAACAGGGATCTTCTTTGTAGAAGCTGACACCCTAGCTCACTACACCAGCGAGCCCCCTCCTGCCTATTAATAAATATAAATATTATTATTATTCAAAAGTGATTTATAAATACAAATCAATTATTAAAAATTTCAGGAATCTTGTTTTTTTACGAGGAAAAAAAAAGGGGAGGGGAAGTAAAATGAGTTTGGATAATATCAAATTTTTATTTTTTTTAAATATGCTAATTATGCCCTCTGGGATTTGTTTTTATTTGTATTTTTTTTAATTTTTAATTTTTTTTTTTTTTTGATTTTTCGGCAGCTAAAGGGGCCCTCACACTTGCAAAAATGTCGTTCAAAATTTTGTGTAAAATATTGAATGGTTGTGGGCCCCTCACACTACACAAAAATTTTGTACAACACTTCATTTTCGATTAAAATTGCCCTCGGATCTTGGTGAAGTGGTTAGCGTGCTGGCCTTTTATACTAAGGGTCGCGGGTTCCCGTCTCAAGAGACAATTAATTTCAAATGGATTGGCTGCCAATCCAGGTGAAACAGGGTCTAAATTTACTTAAATTAATTGCTAGTGAAAAATTTTTATAAAACGAGAAGGCAGCTTTTCTATTTGTATCCGAAACATCAACAAAGATAATTTTTTATCCCTTCTCCTTATTAAACCTTAAAGGTCTACTTGGTCCGGGAATCTAACCCTATCATGTAATATTGAGTATTCTGTTCATGTTTCCTTTTTATCTTCTGGGAGGAAAAAAACAAACTAAATAAAATAATTCTAATTATAAAATGCAATTAATTTTATTAGTTGGATTGTGTGTGTATTCCTTCCGCCGTGAGGCCATATAAATGGAAGAATGATGGCGTTTTGTGGGAGATAGTAGTTTTTGCTGGTCATGAATGGAGGTGGGCGATAAGGACCCTAACACGCGTGAGTGTCTCAATGTAATGAATGCGGTCCGAGGGTAGACACCGGCGATAGCATCTCTGTTATCAATTACCAGGTGACAGGCCTCGGGGCCTGGGCCCCACTCATTAACGGCCCAACCTTGGACATCTTCTCCTTCTTCTTCTTCATCTTCTGATGCTGCTGCTGCTGTTGTTGTTCTGCTTCATTCATCAAGAGCTGCTTTTATGAACGGAACTTAAAACGACCTTTTATTACCTTAATTCGAAGATAAAAAGGGTGTGCTGAAAAAACTAAACAAGAACTTCCATAATTGGTCTTCAGATATCATGTTTCGTTATCAATTCACTTCTTTAAAAAAGATTATCTTTTATCAGAACATTTTTTAAATCATTCTAAATTTTATAACACTTGGATTTTATTTAATTATTTATTAATCATCAAAATAAAATTATTTAAAGACGAATAATTTAAATAAATTTGAGCCACTGGTAAAATAACAGGTTTAAAATAATCTTTTCTTCCTGTGAATTGTGATTCGAGAGGAAGGCCCCTGCATAATTTTTTAATTGTTATAATATTATTTTGGATATTTAGGAAAATAATTGGAAAAACAGACAAAATATTTCTTGAGAGGTGCTATTATTGTAAAGTTGAAATATTTTATTTATTTATTCTTAATTACTAGCCACTCTCCTCGTTTGCAAGTAACTACACAGTAACTAAACTTTGCACTCCCTTTATGCTTACCGTTTTTACTTTCTCTAACCTATGTATATATGTAATATAAATAGAGAAAGTATTGGATTCATGTCAAAAAATGTCGAGATTTTGATGGATATACACGTTTTGAGGTCAGGAAAAAAGTGTTTTTTGCGACATGGTCTGTCTGTCTGTGTGTTTGTGAACAAAATATCTCTAGAACGAAAAGAACTAAGAGATTGAAAGTTTATATTTAGGTTAGGTGCACCCTTGGGGCGTGACAGGAAGCTTTTGAACAAAATTCGCCAAAAAGTACTAGTACTTTACTGATGTACTTTTTCAGTTTTATTCGATTTTCTCAAAATTCGCTCCATTTTGTTTAAAATTCATAAATCAATTATTTTTTAGATTCTCTTTAAAATGTGTATTCTCATTTTGCCCTTGAAATCTTTTGAAGCACACTTTAGTCTTGTACTTCATAGGAAAGATATGAGAAATGGCTGCCATGGTAACAAAATATAAATATTTTCTCATGTTTATAAATTTTATATCTTGAATTGTGCCCTCGGGGCTTGGTGTAGAGGTTAGCGTGCTAACCTCGTATACCGAACGTCGCGGGTTCGGACCCCAGGCAGTCCGATGATTTTATTTAAGCCAATTGGATACCAAATGGCTTAAATAAGAATGCCTGGACCCCATATATGTATATTAAATCAATAATGGATATCGTAAATGTCTTAAATGGCCTGAGTTGCCGAAAAGACAATGTGAGAATGTGTGTGTGAGTATGAGTGTGAATGAGAAAAAAGTGTGAATGTTTTTTTCTTCTATCTTAAATTGTAATATATTGGTGGAAACTAAATTGGTCGACACAAAAAAATCTGGTGTTACAAGCACTTGAAGGTTTCCTAAAGATGGTCACCCTAGTTAAATTGTGAATTAATTCCACTAACCATCAACTAATCAGCCCCTGTATTTAGGTATTTAAGGTAAAATTCTACCTACCATATAATTTCAGTTTTTTTTTTTTTTTTTTTTTTTTTTTTTTTGTTTTTGAATCATTTATAAACCAATTTTCTCAAAGTATATTAATATTCTTAATCTAAAAAATATATCAAATAAAAATTATTATTGATTTTATAATAATGAATAGAAAATGAATGAACAAAATAAATAGTATTGAAACCTCCATTATATAGAAAACAAATAAATGAAAAATAAAAATAATGGAAATAAATGATTAATTCAAAAGAGAATTAATTTACGTAAAAAACATCGTATATATTGTGTGTATTGTGATAATAAATTTGTTTTAATTTCATTTAAAAAACTAAACTCTTGTTTTTTTTTATTAATATATATATTTAAATATACAATAGAATGAAAATATATTATTTTATTAATTTTGACGTTCATTTAAATCTTTTTTCAGGGCTGATGGCTCCGTGCTACAGCCAAGAAATAAAAAAATATATATTTTTTTCTTACATATCATTTGACACAAAAGATGAGTCAATTGTTTATGAAAGTTACTGTATCTCTAAAATTGTTTATTTAAATATCATAGTAATGTTAAAAGATGCCATTTGACACGGGACCCTTCTTATTTCAAGTACCTTCAAAAACGTTCCAAAACGTGACCTGACAAATGTTTTTTGTATTTGTCTGCTAAACAATATGCCTATGATAATATTTGAGCTAATATAAATAAAATATTTTCAAAGAATACTTGAATATTTCATAATAAAAAATAAATATAGGGTAAGAGAAAGTAAAAAAAGAGACCTAGGAAAAAATATTAAAACTTCATTTCTTGGCGCAATGAGGATTGCCTCTGGGAGGGGGATTATCATTTTTTTTAGGGGGATTTACTTTTGGGGGATAATATTTAAAAGAAATGCAAGCTTTTTTTAAATGAAAAGTCCATAAAATTTTGCACTACAGGCTATTTCTCATTCTCCTGGGGGCGGAGGGGGTTTGAACTCCACCCCCAAGCAAAAACTTAACAAATTTTCTGAGTCTTCAAATTATTGTCTTGTGACTTTATTAAATTGAAACCCTTTTTCTTTTTGGGCTCATGTAATACGTGTGAGTCCAAGTAACCAGAGTTTAAGGACCGTTTTTTTTTTTTTTTTTTATTCTTAATTTCAATAAATGCAGAGAAGCAGAAATCATTTTCTTATTCTTATTGTATATTGCGAAATTCCAATACAATTGTCATATGATAAATAAATTTTTTCAATTCCATCAAATGAGTTCACCTCGGCTTATAAAAAATTCATGCATTTCACCTTTACGAAGAAGTTTATTAAATCAATATAATATAACGACATATTATTGATAATAAAATAAATAAAAAGAATCAAGCAATATACTTTGTTAGCAACAATAAAACAATTCTTTGTTAGAAACCAAATAAACTGAAATGTGCATCGTGTGGCGTTGTCGTTAAGGCGAATAAATGATCAAACCGAACAGGACGAATAAATCGTTTGAAGACCTGATCCTGAAGGGAAGAAGGCGATCCCCGATGACATCGTCTTCTTCTTCTCCGGTTGCTTTTGGCGGTGGGCCTATAGCATAACAGTTACAAGCATAAATAAAAGCAGCGCATTGCATGACCAGCAATAACCTGACGTGCTGTGCCTTCGGGTTTTCAGTTCGTTTTTTTCTCTCCATTCCTAGCACAAAATACCATGTATTTGGATAGAATTTACATTTAAAGCTTAATGGATTATTTAAATTATTCAATGAGAACATTTTTTTCTTCGTTTTCAATGACCTGAATTATGTCGCTTATAGTCTGATAATAAATCTTTCTAAAAGCATTCATGATGGGAAATCAAACAAGTAATCTAAATATTTTAATGGAAATTATAATAAAAAATAATTTATTAGTACTCTATGGGTTGTTTGTATTTCTTTTTAAGTTGACGAGGGGAGAGACGGAAATTCTTGGAATATAATGCGCTCCCTTTAAAATAAATAAATAATAAGAGGTACTGGCAGGATTAATTTTTTTTTTTTTTTCAAAAAAATCATATCTGGGAAATTAATACTTTGTTTCCAAGGAGAATAAATTACAACTCAAGGAAGGTTAATTTTTTCTATTCTTAATTACTTATCTTTTTATATATAAGACTTAATTTCAAGCTTTTTTTTTTATTTAGGGGTGGTTTTTCAACATACCTTATATAAACAATAAAAAAAAAAACCTTAGAAAAATTTCATAATTTCCATTAAGAGTAAACATGAGAAATTAATTAGTATGTACTGTAATCAATTAAATAGTTTATTGTAAAAGTAGAATTAATAGGCCTAATGATTAACCAATATATAATTAATTTTCTAACTTTACCTTTTTACAATTTTATTACATAATAAACTAATAAATATTTCTGAATAAATTTATTCATTTTTTAATTGATTAATAATTTTTTTGTATTTACATTTTTTTTTTTTTCATTGAAATGCCACTTGTATTTACTAGAAAATATTAATAAATAATGAAATTATCAAATGGTGCTGCAAAATTAAGAGGTTTATTAAATTTTCTAAAAAAAATTGTAAAATACAGTGTTGGAGACCCGTGAAAAATTATTATTGCATCAGAGTTGTAAAATTATTGTATTTTCAATAAAATTATTGTACATTATAAAATTATCCAGAAACTATGTGTCCCAATCGTAGATTTTAAATTTGCCGTAAGGTTAGGATAGAAATCTGTCAAAAATGTACAATTATTGTACGTCTCCAACACTGATTCAATATCTTCTAATTTAACCGAAAAATTGAAGACGAGAATCATACATTTTTATTGTCATCAGTCGATTTCTAATTGACAAAAATAAATTAATTTTTTCTAAGAAAATTAACTTCTTGGTTAATGAATAATTAATTCATTAACCAATTATTGGTTAAGGATGAGAATAAAGATGAGATGGAGAATGTAGTATATATAAAGTGAGCTTTATAAAAAGAATATATAGTTAAATGTATCAACTTAATCCGAGGTGTTAATTAATTTATTATTAAGACCTTGGTGTAGTGGTTAGCGTGCTGGCCATTTCTACTAAGAGTCCGGGTTGTCTCATGCGACGATTTATTTCAATTGAATTGGCTACCAATCCAATTGAAATAAATAGAAACGGGGTCTTAATAGCCTTTGATGCCGAAAAAGACCTTAATTAATAAAAAAATTATTATTATTCCAATACTAAGGGCTTGTTTTATTAATAAATCATTTTTTAATCAAGGAGATGTTTTACCTCCAAAACACCTTGATGGGAACTTTCTTTTTTTTAAGGGATTTTACTGAAAAATTCCTCCTAAGTTCATTGGAAATGGTAGGAATATTCCGAGAAGGGAGGATGATTTTCAGGGGGTGGAAAACGAGAGAGAGAGAATTGAGCCAATTTTGGCAAATGAATATCTTCATCCGGTTCTCATATTTTTTTTTTGACGTTATGACATAAATTTAATCGCCTGATCGTTAAATGTGTCACACGCGAATGTTTCATGCGATGGAGCTTAAAAATTAAAGGCAGCTTTTGCACCCCTGTCGTCAAGGGGGCGGGGTTGGGCACTTCACCAAATGGACAATATTTGGAATATTTTTTTTTTTTTTTTAACAAAAACCATTTTTATAATAATAAAAAAATAATAATAAACTTAACTAATAGCCATTTGAAACAACCTTTTTTTTATTTAATAAAATCAACACAATCCCTACGTAGAAGAGAAAAAATAGAGTAATAAAAACATTTAAGCCATTATGAATAATAATCATTAAAAAATTTCGAAGCATTTTACTAAACAAAAATATGTTATTACCTACGATACTTTTAAAAGTATTATTTTTTTTTAACGCTCATCTATCAAAATTAATTATAAAGTTAATAATAACAATAATAATCATAATAAAGGCTAAATATTTTATAAAAATAAAAAAATTCATGTTTTTTTTTTGTTTTTTTTGAGTTATACTAATATTTGTTAAATTTATTTAAAGAATTTTAAGAGAATAATTAAAAATAATGTTTTATTTTAAAGGAATTAAGGGGGAAAGGGAGAAGGCAGAAAGATGCCAGCTTTAGCTCGGGTAACTCGTCACCATCCACGTCTTCACAAAATCTGAGCTCCTGAGTGAGTTAAATTAAGGGGAAAAAATAGATAATTATGGTCATATGAAATCAATTATAAATATTTGTCAAAAGAACAGTGACATTTAAGTTTTTGTAATTTACGCCCTTCTTACGCTGACGTTTTAGTTTTGATCAAGGCCATCCGCAGACCTTAAGGACTGCCAGTAAAAATAAATATAATTGATTAATATTTAAGTTCATATTCATGCCAATATAATTGAAATTCTTGCTATATATTTTTACTAACAGCGAGGACCGGACAAAATACTTAAAAATAAGTATGCATTTGAAATGCAAAATACTTAAAAAAAAAAGTATTTGAAATACAAAATACCAAATACTTTTGAAATTTGAAATATAAAAACTTAGAATCAGGTATTTTTTATGTATTTAAAAATACTAAATACTTAGATTCAAAATACAAAATACAATGGCAGACATTTTTTTAAGTAACCTGTCGCCAGTAAATTCTTGGGACTATGTCACACATATCAAAAAAAAAAAAAGTTGAAATATTGAACCGGGTAAAATATACTGATTTGAAACACAAAATTCCTGAAAAAAAAAAAGTATATCAAATACAAAAGTATTTCAAATATTGTATTTGAAATAGTGGCTGGTCCTGCTAACAGGTAGGTTCTGAGGATGATTTTGATCAATACCGAAACATCAACTTAATAGGCGTATTAATAAAAAAATATAGTAAACAGGATTCAATAATTTATTTCATTTTTCAAAAAAAAAATCTAAAGATTAATTTTAATTGGTGGAAACAGCCAAAGTATAGGCCTATATCCTGTATGCTGAAGGGCTTACTTAATTATAGAATTATTCAGTTCTTGGGAACTCAAAATAAACAATGTAGGCCTAATTATTTATTATCAGGTATGGTTGTACTCTTTCTAGGCCTGATGATGGTTAACAAGCGACCGAAACTGTAACATGCAATGTCAGTCGCCAGTCTTAATAAATTTTCTAACAATAAATAATAACATTATTTATTTTGAGTTCCGAAGAACTGAATATTTCTATCATTAAGTAAATATTCAGCTTAAAGATTAATACTTGCTGATTTCTGTTATTTTTTCAAATTTAATTATTTTTTTTGTTTTCGAGAGAGTGGGAGTAAAAAAAAAACAAACAAACAAGTGAATGGTTGAACAAAAATTGATGATAACTTGCTTGAAGAAACCGAGACAGAGAGAAAGAAGAAGAAGAGGAACGAACATGGAAGATCGGTGGAGGACCGATGTTATCACTGTAATTTATGGTCCAGTGGCCGGATCGAGCGTCCATTCACAACACGGATCGCCCTATCAATAGACTCCGGTCTCTATCGTCGTCGTCTCCCCCGGAGCAGAATCCAGTACAATTGAATTAACACCTTGTTAGAGCCCCATGTCTGAAAACGTGGCCAGGGAAATTCATAATCGTCCAGTTTATATCCACACACGCAACACACACACACACACACATATTTACTCAACGAGGAAAAACTTGTTTCCTTGCGAGCTACTGAATGTATTTCATTTATCATTTTCCAATATCTATGTCCACAAATTAAAGTGAGGAAAAAAAAAAATTGTCCGTTCCGAATTTCGTTGTCCTCGATATTTTTGTTTTTACAGTTATCATTTGAATGTCATTTATCACACTCACACACAGAGTTATCTTTTGACGATCAAATACAAGAACACATTGTCATTAAGATACTCTATCCTAATGAGTCTTCCGCCCCCTTTTTAAGGAGAAATTTTTGAATAAAAAAACATATGTAAACAAACCATTCTCGAATATTAATATGCAAGTATTATTCCCAAGACAAAGAGATGTGAAAAACCGTAGCGTACACAATGGTCCCCCGTTTTTAACCTAATTCATGTTTGAAAAAAAAAAAAACATAAGAGAGCCACCCGATATCAGATCACTGACAAATGTTTATATAATTGTATACATTAACAGTCAGGTCATAGTGGGGCATTATCCGAGGGCGGCCATCCGAAAAAGTGAATCAACGCAAAACCGGCTAATTTCTTCTTCTGCTTCGACAGTTTATCTGATCCGTTCGATCGCGGATCAGAAGCCGCGAAGATTCCCTCTTAATGAGCCGCGTCATCTATCTTCCATATCAAGATGAGGGAATTCAATTTCCAGCTAATTACCTATTTCATGCATAGTAGGAGATTGTAAGAAAATCCGATATATGAATCTCTCACTCTCTCTTTCTCATATTAAGTGAGTTGTTTTTTGATCTAATGAATTACTCCTTCCTTCCGAATTAATAATTTTTTAATTACCAAGTGTTATTCAAGATAAACTAAGATTAAACAACTTAAAAAAGTGCTCTTTTTGACGATATAAAATTATAAATTGACAGTAGGCTTATGATAGTAATTATCTATCAATATAAAAAGGAGGCGATTA
>JAKCPI010015271.1:0-10202 GCA_023213315.1 Euborellia annulipes
CAAACTAAATAAAATAATTCTAATTATAAAATGCAATTAATTTTATTAGTTGGATTGTGTGTATTCCTTCCGCCGTGAGGCTATATAAATGGAAGAATGATGGCGTTTTGTGGGAGATAGTAGTTTTGCTGGTCACGAACGGAGGTGGGCGATATGAACCTAACACGCGTGAGTGTCTCAATGTAATGAATGCGGTCCGAGGGTAGACACCGGCGATAGCATCTCTGTTATCAATTACCAGGTGACAGGCCTCGGGGCCTGGGCCCCACTCATTAACGGCCCAACCTTGGACATCTTCTCCTTCTTCTTCTTCATCTTCTGATGCTGCTGCTGCTGTTGTTGTTCTGCTTCATTCATCAAAGAGCTGCTTTTATGAACGGAACTTAAAACGACCTTTTATTACCTTAATTCGAAGATAAAAAGGGTGTGCTGAAAAAACTAAACAAGAACTTCCATAATTGGTCTTCAGATATCATGTTTCGTTATCAATTCACTCTTTAAAAAGATTATCTTTTATCAGAACATTTTTAAATCATTCTAAATTTTATAACACTTGGATTTTATTTAATTATTTATTAATCATCAAAATAAAATTATTTAAAGACGAATAATTTAAATAAATTTGAGCCACTGGTAAAATAACAGGTTTAAAATAATCTTTTCTTCCTGTGAATTGTGATTCGAGAGGAAGGCCCCTGCATAATTTTTTAATTGTTATAATATTATTTTGGATATTTAGGAAAATAATTGGAAAAACAGACAAAATATTTCTTGAGAGGTGCTATTATTGTAAAGTTGAAATATTTTATTTATTTATTCTTAATTACTAGCCACTCTCCTCGTTTGCAAGTAACTACACAGTAACTAAACTTTGCACTCCCTTTATGCTTACCGTTTTTACTTTCTCTAACCTATGTATATATGTAATATAAATAGAGAAAGTATTGGATTCATGTCAAAAAATGTCGAGATTTTGATGGATATACACGTTTTGAGGTCAGGAAAAAGTGTTTTTTGCGACATGGTCTGTCTGTCTGTGTGTTTGTGAACAAAATATCTCTAGAACGAAAAGAACTAAGAGATTGAAAGTTTATATTTAGGTTAGGTGCACCCTTGGGGCGTGACAGGAAGCTTTTTGAACAAAATTCGCCAAAAAGTACTAGTACTTTACTGATGTACTTTTTCAGTTTTATTCGATTTTCTCAAAATTCGCTCCATTTTGTTTAAAATTCATAAATCAATTATTTTTTAGATTCTCTTTAAAATGTGTATTCTCATTTTGCCCTTGAAATCTTTTTTGAAGCACACTTTAGTCTTGTACTTCATAGGAAAGATATGAGAAATGGCTGCCATGGTAACAAAATATAAATATTTTCTCATGTTTATAAATTTTATATCTTGAATTGTGAGGGTTTCCTAAAGATGGTCACCCTAGTTAAATTGTGAATTAATTCCACTAACCATCAACTAATCAGCCCCTGTATTTAGGTATTTAAGGTAAAATTCTACCTACCATATAATTTCAGTTTTTTTTTTTTTGAATCATTTATAAACCAATTTTCTCAAAGTATATTAATATTCTTAATCTAAAAAATATATCAAATAAAAATTATTATTGATTTTATAATAATGAATAGAAAATGAATGAACAGAATAAATAGTATTGAAACCTCCATTATATAGAAAACAAATAAATGAAAAATAAAAATAATGGAAATAAATTATTAATTCAAAAGAGAATTAATTTACGTAAAAAACATCGTATATATTGTGTGTATTGTGATAATAAATTTGTTTTAATTTCATTTAAAAAACTAAACTCTTGTTTTTTTTTTATTAATATATATTTAAATATACAATAGAATGAAAATATATTATTTTATTAATTTTGACGTTCATTTAAATCTTTTTTCAGGGCTGATGGCTCCGTGCTACAGCCAAGAAATAAAAAAATATATATTTTTTTCTTACATATCATTTGACACAAAAGATGAGTCAATTGTTTATGAAAGTTACTGTATCTCTAAAATTGTTTATTTAAATATCATAGTAATGTTAAAAGATGCCATTTGACACGGGACCCTTCTTATTTCAAGTACCTTCAAAAACGTTCCAAAACGTGACCTGACAAATGTTTTTTGTATTTGTCTGCTAAACAATATGCCTATGATAATATTTGAGCTAATATAAATATAATATTTTCAAAGAATACTTGAATATTTCATAATAAAAAATAAAAAAATAAAACTAGGAAAAAATATTAAAAATAAATTAAACATTGCTTAATATAATAAGTACAGTATATCCCATTTTCAGAGATACTTTATTTCCTTGGCGCAACGAGAATTGCCTCTGGGAGGGGGATTATCATTTTTTTTTAGGGGGATTTACTTTTGAGGGATAATATTTAAAAGAAATGCAAGCTTTTTTAAATGAATAGTCCATAAAATTTTGCACTAGAGGCTATTTCTCTTTCTCCTGGGGGCGGAGGAGTTTGATCCCCACCCCCAAGCAAATTTTCTGAGTCTTCAAATTATTGGTATCCTCTTTACCCACAAATCCCCCCCCCCCCTTCCAAGTGACACCACTGACGTTGTGACCAAATTTCGGCCCACTTTTCAAAAAGATTCAGTCTTATGGACGTAGCCAATGGAGGGGGCCAAAGCCCCTCCACCCCTGGCTTGTCCTAAAAATTATTTGCATATTAAAAACAAGTAGATCTATATATTTTTCCCAATATGCATTTTTTTTAAAATGAGCTTATATAAGGAAAATAATTAATAATAATCTATGTATATATTAATTGCATACCCCCTCTCGTCCTAACGAGTGGTTGCCCCCCCTCCCTAACAAGAGTCTGGCCAGTCAAAAAGAACCTGAAAAAAATTGTAATGTGTGCCTCTGTATGTATCCTTATCCTTTTTGATTGGTTATTTATTTCTCGGGTATGGCGAATTTATTTTAGTAGGTGATAGTAAGAATACCTGGTAAATCGAAGCGCAAGGTGCCATAAAAAATAATACAAATTGGTACCTATAACACGAGTTACTTGATTGATCCCACAGGTATTACTTGAGCCCAAAAAGAAAAATAGTGTTTCGATCGCTATTTAAATTAAAGTCACATTATCTCATTTAAGGCATTGGTATCTAGCAGAAAAACTTCGAACTTCTCGTGATTTTATTAAATTGAAACACTTTTTCTTTTTGGGCTCATATAATACGTGTGAGTCCAAGTAACCAGAGTTTAAGGACCGTTTTTTTTTTTTTTTATTCTTAATTTCAAAAAATGCAGAGAAGCAGAAATCACTTTCTTATTCTTATTGTATATTGCGAAATTAGATTCCAATACAATTATCATATGATAAATAAATTTTTTCAATTCCATCAAATGAGTTCACCTCGGCTTATAAAAAATTCATGCATTTCACCTTTACGAAGAAGTTTATTAAATCAATATAATATAACGACATATTATTGATAATAAAGTAAATAAAAAGAATCAAGCAATATACTTTGTTAGCAACGATAAAACAATTCTTTGTTAGAAACCAAATAAACTGAAATGTGCATCGTGTGGCGTTGTCGTTAAGGCGAATAAATGATCAAACCGAACAGGACGAATAAATCGTTCGAAGACCTGATCCTGAAGGGAAGAAGGCGATCCCCGATGACATCGTCTTCTTCTTCTCCGGTTGCTTTTGGCGGTGGGCCTATAGCATAACAGTTACAAGCATAAATAAAAGCAGTGCATTGCATGACCAGCAATAACCTGACGTGCTGTGCCTTCGGGTTTTCAGTTCGTTTTTTCTCTCCATTCCTAGCACAAAATACCATGTATTTGGATAGAATTTACATTTAAAGCTTAATGGATTATTTAAATTATTCAATGAGAACATTTTTTTCTTCGTTTTCAATGACCTGAATTATGTCGCTTATAGTCTGATAATAAATCTTTCTAAAAGCATTCATGATGGGAAATCAAACAAGTAATCTAAATATTTTAATGGAAATTATAATAAAAAATAATTTATTAGTACTCTATGGGTTGTTTGTATTTCTTTTTAAGTTGACGAGGGGAGAGACGGAAATTCTTGGAATATAATGCGCTCCCTTTAAAATAAATAAATAAGAGGTGCTGGCAGGATTAATTTTTTTTTTTTTTTTTCAAAAAAATCATATCTGGAAAATTAATACTTTGTTTCCAGGCAGTGGCGTATTCAGGGGGGCCCAGGGGGGCCGGGCCCCCCCAAAGCCTTCTCCAAAACAAAAAAAAAAAATACCTATTGTTTTCCCTAATTATTTTTTTTTTTTAAATAATTATTTTATTAACTCTCATAAATTCTAAAATCTAACAAAAAACTTATAAATAATTGAAAAAAATCTCTAATATTTATGAATTTTGTATTAAAATTATTTTTTATTTCAAGAAAAAAAAAATTTTTTTTATTTATAATTATTATATTATCTAAAAAAATTTCTCCAGTTTAAGTTTCTTGAGAAGGGGGGGGGGGGTTCATAAAACTTTTGGGCCCCCCCAAGCAGAAATTCTGGCTACGCTACTGTTTCCAGGGAGAATAAATTACAACTCAAGGAAGGTTAATTTTTTCTATTCTTAATTACTTATCTTTTTATATATAAGTAGGGATACGGTATCGAAAGAAAAGTATCGATACTTGTACTTGGTATCGTATCGAAAGGAAAGTATCGATACCAAAAAGTATCGGATGAAAAGTATCGATACCACCAAGTATCGAGTATTTTTTAAAGTATGAGTATTTTTCCTCTTTTTTTAAGTTTTTTCGGCATCTTAGGCTCCTGATGTCGTTCAAAGGGCCCAACGGAAGATCAATGGGGTATACTGGTGCGCCATTTTCCTCAAAGTAATGAGCACCAGGAGGACGGGGTTTTCTCAACCAAAATACGGATTTCGCCAAAATAAAAGTCTGTCCATTTTCACTGGTCGACATAAATGAACTTTTTTCTTTCACAAGAATAAAGATATAGATATGAGATTCTAGAAATATTTTTCATAAATTCAAATATCATTTCAGTTTTTCCCCATCAGGCACACTTTTAGAGATATATAGAAAAATATTTTAATAGAAAAAGTGCTCTAAACGGCTGATGGAAAAATTCTAACTACATATCTGAATTCACTATAAAAAAATGTACTAAATTCACTAATCAGATTTCTTGTGAAAAAAACCTTGTCGACCAGTATTTTTATTAGTTTATATATCAGCCTTTCTATGTAATATTTGCGCACTTTTAAATTTAGTAAATACAGTTTGCAATAATACAAAAAAATTAAATTAGAAATTTAATGTTATTAAATTAAAAGGTTTTTATTAAAAAGTATCAAATTTTCTATTATTAATAAATAATTATTAGGAATATGATGGAATAAAGTCTATCCCACAAATATCGACCATCTGTTATATATCAACTTGCTATTTATATCAAGAGAAAAAAGAATATGAGATAGTCTTTGGCAGAATCGCAATTAAAATATTTATATAACGTTTAAAGTCTCTCTATATGGCCTAAGTTGCCGAAAAAACTTTTAAAAAAAAATGATATTTGAATGAGTACTTTTCATTCGATACCGGCAATCAAGTACTCATATGAGTAAAGTATGTCTCGCACTAGGCGAATGTAGTTTACAATTTTGTAGTGTAAAGGCTTCGAGAGTATTTTATTTCCTCTTTTCCTTAGTCTTTTTAGTGTAATTTGGGCGAGTTTGCTGGGTTACAGTTTACATTTTTAGGAAAAAATTTTTAAAAAAACCTAAAACATTTTTTATAAAAAGAATATAAAAGAACAGTTTTACTTGTTTACAAGTGAATTTATGTTAAGTTGGTTATTAATGGATTTGGGTGAATCTTCATTTTCTCTTCGTGTCTTTCTTTAAGCTTCTTTGCGAAGGCGTCCAGTTCTTCTATTTCCAGTGCTGTGGCTATTTCGATGTTTGAGATACCTGGTGGTGGAGCTGCTATGGTTCGAAGTGTCGTGCTTTGTATTCTTTTGAGTAGTTTAATGCTGGAAGGTGCTGCCCTATTTATCCAGATTGGTGCGCCATAAGTGATTCTTGGTCGGACTATTGCTTTGTAAAGGAGAATTTTGTGATCGATGGGTAGTGGACTATTTCTATTTAGGAGTGGCCAGAGGAGTTTTTTGGCTGTTTTTCCGTTTGTATAAGCCGCTTTGCAGTGGGCGTTCCAATTTAGCCTCCTGTCAAATTTTAGACCTAAATATTTGGTTGCCGGGGACCATTTGAGAGTGGCGCCTCCGACGCTTATTGTGGTGTGGATAGGGACACGAAAAAAGTATCGATACTTACTAGTATCGATACTTTTGTTTCGATACTAGTACTTTTTTTACTCGATACTTTTCTTTCGATACTTTACTCATATGAGTACTTGATTGCCGGTATCGAATGAAAAGTACTCATTCAAATATCATTTTTTTTTTAAAGTTTTTTCGGCATCTTAGGCCATATAGAGAGACTTTAAACGTTATATAAATATTTTAATTGCGATTCTGCCAAAGAATATCTCATATTCTTTTTTCTCTTGATATAAATAGCAAGTTGATATATAACAGAAGGTCGATATTTGTGGGATAGACTTTATTTCATCATATTCCTAATAATTATTTATTAATAATAGAAAATTTGATACTTTTTAATAAAAACCTTTTAATTTAATAACATTAAATTTCTAATTTAATTTTTTTTGTATTATTGCAAACTGTATTTACTAAATTTAAAAGTGCGCAAATATTACATAGAAAGGCTGATATATAAACTAATAAAAATACTGGTCGACAAGGTTTTTTTCACAAGAAATCTGATTAGTGAATTTAGTACATTTTTTTATAGTGAATTCAGATATGTAGTTAGAATTTTTCCATCAGCCGTTTAGAGCACTTTTTCTATTAAAATATTTTTCTATATATCTCTAAAAGTGTGCCTGATGGGGAAAAACTGAAATGATATTTGAATTTATGAAAAATATTTCTAGAATCTCATATCTATATCTTTATTCTTGTGAAAGAAAAAAGTTCATTTATGTCGACCAGTGAAAATGGACAGACTTTTATTTTGGCGAAATCCGTATTTTGGTTGAGAAAACCCCGTCCTCCTGGTGCTCATTACTTTGAGGAAAATGGCGCACCAGTATACCCCATTGATCTTCCGTTGGGCCCTTTGAACGACATCAGGAGCCTAAGATGCCGAAAAAACTTAAAAAAAGAGGAAAAATACTCATACTTTAAAAAATACTCGATACTTGGTGGTATCGATACTTTTCATCCGATACTTTTTGGTATCGATACTTTCCTTTCGATACGATACCAAGTACAAGTATCGATACTTTTCTTTCGATACCGTATCCCTAGGTGTGGAGATATTTTCTT
This sequence comes from Euborellia annulipes, assembly GCA_023213315.1. Classification (NCBI taxonomy): domain Eukaryota; kingdom Metazoa; phylum Arthropoda; class Insecta; order Dermaptera; family Anisolabididae; genus Euborellia; species Euborellia annulipes. The sequence continues at coordinate 7,419 of JAKCPI010015271.1, forward strand.
TTCTTTGTGAAAAGAATGGCCTCGGACTTTGTGGGGTTGATTGATTGTTTCCAGTATGCTAGACTTGCTATTATTTTCTTGGTATAATTTTGAATCCTTGATATTAGGCATTTGAAGTTTTTGTTGCTATAGTAAACTGCAATGTCGTCTGCATAGGTGGCTATTTGTACGTGTGGGTCTGTTGGGATGTCGGCTGTGAAGAGGATTTAGAGGGATGGGGACAGAAGATAAAAAAAAATAAATAAAAATTTAATTTTATAACAATTTGTATTATTTTTCCTTAGAGAGATTTAATTATTTAATTATTTTAATTAATTGGCTTTAATTTTTCATAAGGCAAGAAAATCAACTCAATGCTATCCAATTGGCAAATTCTAGAATTCTATAAGACGGCAAAATTAAGGGAAGTTGGTGACAGACGGACACTCCGCTATTATAAATATAGATTTTTCTTTCTCTTACCTCTATATACTGTATGTTAATATATATAGAGCAGCGGTTCCCAACCCGTGGGCCGCGGGCTGATTGAAACTGGGCACCGGACATCTAAGAGAAGATAAAAATTATTAAAATAAAAAAAAATAATAAAATTTTTCAATTTTTTTAAAGATAATTAATTAATTAAATCAAATCCTTGTTGCAAGACTATTATAAGGAATTTTTCAATGCGGTTTTTTTTCTAAATGAATTAAATACATAAGAGATTATTGGGACATCGAGCTATAATTTGTTTAATGACTTATTAAAAAATTATCGTAATTAATTTTTTTGTTATCAAGCAAATACAAAAAAACATTCTGTCCCAATAATCTTTATTTTTTTTCTTTAATTTAAAAATGAATTTATTGTTATTATTAATCACATAATAATTAAGAAAATTTTAAAATAAGCTTAGATGATTTATTTAAAAATCAACTGTCAAATTAGTTCAGTATTCTTGCAATAGATGGCAGGCTAGTCTATCAGCCGATATAGTATTAGCCTATATCTGGCCTATATATATTTTTATGCTTTTATAAAAGATACATAATATATAATAACATTTATAATGTATTTATTATTAAAAGATCAATGGAAATCAACCAAATGCATTAAAAATTATTAGCTACCATTCTGACATCTCTTGGCAAATTTTTGAATTACTTGATATTTTGGGCATACTTTTTATGACACACTACGCCCTCTTATCGGGAAAAACATGCGCTCCCGTTCCGCCTTAATTCTCCTTCTATCTTAATTAAATATTCCCTTTTAATTAAAAACATTAAAAAGGTTGCCAAATCGTCGGGATATTTATAGCAGGTAGGTCTTTTTAAGGCTTGTATATCTGTGATTGTATTTTTGTTTTACCATTTCTTCACATATATTATTTGTCTCTGACAAACGTAGATTTCTCTTCGTTGTCTCACTGAATGTTTTATAGAGTTTAAACTTATTTTCCAGTCAAAGAGAATCTCACCCAAAATAAGGAGGTTCTTTGGCAACTATTTATTTAATAATAAAGTTAGTACATACTTTCTGATTTGTTATTAACTTACTTTACGTTCTTGAGCTCTTAATAAGAAAACAATTCCGTGCATAATTAGAGAAAGAGACTAACCCCCCCCCCCCCCCCTTCCTCTCTCTCTCTCTCTATTTCTAGCTATAATTAACTTGCAAATTATAGAAATACTTGTTAGCAGTTGAATTATAATTCAAAGGAAAAAGTGTGCCGCCTTCGGCGGGGCTTTTCGTCTAGCCAGGGAGCTGCGCCCCTGGACCCCCTTGCTCGCCTACTTATATACATACCGGTACATACATTTTCCCTTTTCATTTTTATATGTAGAGATCATAGGCGTAGCCAGAAATTTTCGATGGGGGGGTTTGGGATTATTTCTCCCCCCGACTAATAGGGCAGTATAAGGCGTCTAGTGAAATATATTACTAGCCACTTACCCCACCTTCGCTTCACCCCCTGGACCCCCCTCGAGGTGGCTCGGGCCCGCCCTTTCTTAATTAAGTGCCGCAATTTTTCAATCACCTCGTATCAGGCAAAAATGCAACTCTCTTAATTTTATGTCTATGGGCCTAAAATACCAGTGTCACTCTTGACCTCTTCTCTCTTCTCTCTTCTCTCTTCTCTTGACCAGAGTCCCATCTCAGATCTCTTTTAGAAAAAATTTTTTTTTATAAATTTATTTATATAATAATTTTTATTATTTTTCATTTGCGAGATTTAATCAATTTTAAGCGGCTTTAATTTTTTATAAGGCATAACAAAAATCAATTCTTTTCTATTGAAAAATTCTAAATTTTCTCGAATTTTTTGCGTTTTATTTAATTTTTTTTTTTTTTTTTAAGCTAGAGAAAATTATTATATTATACTTTCTCTTACCCTATATATGAAATATATAGAGAGAAAAAGTATTTTGTATTATAGAGCTTAAATATCTAGTCATGGCTTGGGTCCAATGGGGGGTTTGAACCCCCAAATCCCCCCCCCCGTGGCTACGCCTATGGTAGAGATTATTTTAGCGGTTAATTATTCATGAACTTAAGATTTTTTGTGAATCATATCCTTTCCGGGACTCTCCCGGTACACAGACAAAAAATTTACGCCGATATTTTAGAATTCAAAATGTAAATAAATAAAAAAAATCGTAAACATGGGTAAATATTTATATTTTGTTACCATGGCGCTATCCCTGAGGCCTGATTGGTTGTTTCACACATCGGACACCCTCTTAGCCTTTTATATATAAGTATGATGTTCTGTTGAATAGACAAATTTTGTGCTTGTCACAC
>JAKCPI010015272.1:0-17021 GCA_023213315.1 Euborellia annulipes
TTTTTCGGGAGCTAAAGGGGCCCTCACACTTGCAAAAAAATGTCGTTCAAAAATTTTGTGTAAAATATTGAATGTTTGTGGACCCCTCACACTACACAAAAATTTTGTACAACACTTCTTTCGATTAAAATTGCCATCGGGTCTTGTTGAAGTGGTTAGCGTGATGGCCTTTTTATACCAAGGGTCGCGGGTTCCCGTCTCAAGCGACAATTTATTTCAATTGGATTGGCTACCAATCCAGATGAAACAGGGTCTAAATTTACTTAAATTAATTGCTAGTGAAAAATTTTTATAAAACGAGAAGGCAGCTTTTCTATTTGTATCCGAAACATCAACAAAGATAATTTTTTATCCCTTCTCCTTATTAAACCTTAAAGGTCTACTTGGTCCGGGAATCTAACCCTATCATGTAATATTGAGTATTCTGTTCATGTTTCCTTTTTATCTTCTGGGAGGAAAAAACAAACTAAATAAAATAATTCTAATTATAAAATGCAATTAATTTTATTAGTTGGATTGTGTGTGTATTCCTTCCGCCGTGAGGCCATATAAATGGAAGAATGATGGCGTTTTGTGGGAGATAGTAGTTTTTGCTGGTCATGAATGGAGGTGGGCGATAAGGACCCTAACACGCGTGAGTGTCTCAATGTAATGAATGCGGTCCGAGGGTAGACACCGGCGATAGCATCTCTGTTATCAATTACCAGGTGACAGGCCTCGGGGCCTGGGCCCCACTCATTAACGGCCCAACCTTGGACATCTTCTCCTTCTTCTTCTTCATCTTCTGATGCTGCTGCTGCTGCTGTTGTTGTTCTGCTTCATTCATCAAGAGCTGCTTTTATGAACGGAACTTAAAACGACCTTTTATTACCTTAATTCGAAGATAAAAAGGGTGTGCTGAAAAAACTAAACAAGAACTTCCATAATTGGTCTTCAGATATCATGTTTCGTTATCAATTCACTTCTTTAAAAAAGATTATCTTTTATCAGAACATTTTTTAAATCATTCTAAATTTTATAACACTTGGATTTTATTTAATTATTCATTAATCATCAAAATAAAATTATTTAAAGACGAATAATTTAAATAAATTTGAGCCACTGGTAAAATAACAGGTTTAAAATAATCTTTTCTTCCTGTGAATTGTGATTCGAGAGGAAGGCCCCTGCATAATTTTTTAATTGTTATAATATTATTTTGGATATTTAGGAAAATAATTGGAAAAACAGACAAAATATTTCTTGAGAGGTGCTATTATTGTAAAGTTGCGAAATATTTTATTTATTTATTCTTAATTACTAGCCACTCCCCTCGTTTGCAAGTAACTACACAGTAACTAAACTTTGCACTCCCTTTATGCTTACCGTTTTTACTTTCTCTAACCTATGTATATATGTAATATAAATAGAGAAAGTATTGGATTCATGTCAAAAAATGTCGAGATTTTGATGGATATACACGTTTTGAGGTCAGGAAAAAAGTGTTTTTTGCGACATGGTCTGTCTGTCTGTGTGTTTGTGAACAAAATATCTCTAGAACGAAAAGAACTAAGAGATTGAAGTTTATATTTAAGTTAGGTGCACCCTTGGGGCGTGACAGGAAGCTTTTGAACAAAATTCGCCAAAAAGTACTAGTACTTTACTGATGTACTTTTTCAGTTTTATTCGATTTTCTCAAAATCCTCTCCATTTTGTTTAAAATTCATAAATCAATTATTTTTTAGATTCTCTTTAAAATGTGTATTCTCATTTTGCCCTTGAAATCTTTTGAAGCACACTTTAGTCTTGTACTTCATAGGAAAGATATGAGAAATGGCTGCCATGGTAACAAAATATAAATATTTTCTCATGTTTATAAATTTTATATCTTGAATTGTGCCCTCGGGGCTTGGTGTAGAGGTTAGCGTGCTAACCTCGTATACCGAACGTCGCGGGTTCGGACCCCAGGCAGTCCGATGATTTTATTTAAGCCAATTGGATACCAAATAGCTTAAATAAGAATGCCTGGACCCCATATATGTATATTAAATCAATAACGGATATCGTAAATGTCTTAAATGGCCTGAGTTGCCGAAAAGACAGTGTGAAGTGTGTGTGAGTGTGAATGAGAAAAAGTGTGAATGTTTTTTTTCTTCTATCTTAAATTGTAATATATTGGTGGAAACTAAATTGGTCGACACAAAAAAATCTGGTGTGACAAGCACTTGAAGGTTTCCTAAAGATGGTCACCTTAGTTAAATTGTGAATTAATTCCACTAACCATCAACTAATCAGCCCCTGTATTTAGGTATTTAAGGTAAAATTCTACCTACCATATAATTTCAGTTTTTTTTTTTTTTTTTTTTTTTTTAATCATTTATAAACCAATTTTCTCAAAGTATATTAATATTCTTAATCTAAAAAATATATCAAATAAAAATTATTATTGATTTTATAATAATGAATAGAAAATGAATGAACAGAATAAATAGTATTGAAACCTCCATTATATAGAAAACAAATAAATGAAAAATAAAAATAATGGAAATAAATGATTAATTCAAAAGAGAATTAATTTACGTAAAAAACATCGTATATATTTGTGTATTGTGATAATAAATTTGTTTTAATTTCATTTAAAAAACTAAACTCTTGTTTTTTTTTTTTTATTAATATATATTTAAATATACAATAGAATGAAAATATATTATTTTATTAAATTTGACGTTCATTTAAATCTTTTTCAGGGCTGATGGCTCCGTGCTACATACAGCCAAGAAATAAAAAAAAAAATATTTTTTCTTACATATCATTTGACACAAAAGATGAGTCAATTGTTTATGAAAGTTACTGTATCTCTAAAATTGTTTATTTAAATATCATAGTAATGTTAAAAGATGCCATTTGACACGGGACCCTTCTTATTTCAAGTACCTTCAAAAACGTTCCAAAACGTGACCTGACAAATGTTTTTTGTATTTGTCTGCTAAACAATATGCCTATGATAATATTTGAGCTAATATAAATATAATATTTTCAAAGAATACTTGAATATTTCATAATAAAAAATAAAAAAAAAAAAACTAGGAAAAAATATTAAAAATAAATTAAACATTGCTTAATATAATAAGTACAGTATATCCCATTTTCAGAGATACTTCATTTCTTTTGCACTAGAGGCTATTTCTCTTTCTCCTGGGGGCGGAGGAGTTTGATCCCCACCCCCAAGCAAATTTTCTGAGTCTTCAAATTATTGGTATCCTCTTTACCCACAAATCCCCCCCCTTCCAAGTGACACCACTGACGTTGTGACCAAATTTCGGCCCACTTTTCAAAAAGATTCAGTCTTATGGACGTAGCCAATGGAGGGGGCCAAAGCCCCTCCACCCCCTGGCTTGTCCTAAAAATTATTTGCATATTAAAAACAAGTAGATCTATATATTTTTCCCAATATGCATTTTTTTTTAAATGAGCTTATATAAGGAAAATAATTAATAATAATCTATGTATATATTAATTGCATACCCCCCTCTCGTCCTAACGAGTGGTTGCCCCCCCCCCCTAACAAGAGTCTGGCCAGTCAAAAAGAACCTGAAAAAAATTGTAATGTGTGCCTCTGTATGTATCCTTATCCTTTTTGATTGGTTATTTATTTCTCGGATATGGCGAATTTATTTTAGTAGGTGATAGTAAGAATACCTGGTAAATCGAAGCGCAAGGTGCCATAAAAAATAATACAAATGGGTACCTATAACACGAGTTACTTGATTGAGCCCACAGGTATTACTTGAGCCCAAAAAGAAAAATAGTGTTTCGATCGCTATCAATTTAAATTAAAGTCACATTATCTCATTTAAGGCATTGGTATCTAGCAGAAAAACTTCGAACTTCTCGTGATTTTATTAAATTGAAACACTTTTTCTTTTTGGGCTCATATAATACGTGTGAGTCCAAGTAACCAGAGTTTAAGGACCGTTTTTTTTTTTTTTATTCTTAATTTCAAAAAAATGCAGAGAAGCAGAAATCACTTTCTTATTCTTATTGTATATTGCGAAATTAGATTCCAATACAATTATCATATGATAAATAAATTTTTTTCAATTCCATCAAATGAGTTCACCTCGGCTTATAAAAAATTCATGCATTTCACCTTTACGAAGAAGTTTATTAAATCAATATAATATAACGACATATTATTGATAATAAAATAAATAAAAAGAATCAAGCAATATACTTTGTTAGCAACAATAAAACAATTCTTTGTTAGAAACCAAATAAACTGAAATGTGCATCGTGTGGCGTTGTCGTTAAGGCGAATAAATGATCAAACCGAAGAGGACGAATAAATCGTTTGAAGACCTGATCCTGAAGGGAAGAAGGCGATCCCCGATGACATCGTCTTCTTCTTCTCCGGTTGCTTTTGGCGGTGGGCCTATAGCATAACAGTTACAAGCATAAATAAAAGCAGCGCATTGCATGACCAGCAATAACCTGACGTGCTGTGCCTTCGGGTTTTCAGTTCGTTTTTTCTCTCCATTCCTAGCACAAAATACCATGTATTTGGATAGAATTTACATTTAAAGCTTAATGGATTATTTAAATTATTCAATGAGAACATTTTTTTCTTCGTTTTCAATGACCTGAATTATGTCGCTTATAGTCTGATAATAAATCTTTCTAAAAGCATTCATGATGGGAAATCAAACAAGTAATCTAAATATTTTAATGGAAATTATAATAAAAAATAATTTATTAGTACTCTATGGGTTGTTTGTATTTCTTTTTAAGTTGACGAGGGGGAGAGACGGAAATTCTTGGAATATAATGCGCTCCCTTTAAAATAAATAAATAAGAGGTGCTGGCAGGATTAATTTTTTTTTTTTTTTTTTTCAAAAAAATCATATCTGGGAAATTAATACTTTGTTTCCAAGGAGAATAAATTACAACTCAAGGAAGGTTAATTTTTTCTATTCTTAATTACTTATCTTTTTATATATAAGACTTAATTTCAAGCTTTTTTTTTAGGGGTGGTTTTTCAACATACCTTTTATATATACAATAAAAAAAAAAATCTGGTGTGACTGGCGCACAGCACACAACTTTCTCTTACCTTCGGTAATCGAAAGTTGTGCACTGTGCTGTCACACCAGATTTTTTGTGTCGAAATATATTTAGTTCCCGACAGTATCGGTACATTTGAATTCAGATGTAAAATTTATAAGTATGGGAAAATATTTATATTTTGTTACCATGGCAACCATTTTTCCTATCTTTCCTATGAAACACAAGAGTAAAGTGGTCTTCAGAAGATTTCAATCGCAAAATGAGAATATACATTTTAAAGAGCATCTAAAAAATAATTGATTTTTGAATTTTAAAAAAAATCGTTGCAGCAAATTTTGAGAAAATCGAAAAAAATTGAAAAAGTACATCAGTAAAGTACTAGTACTCTTTGGCCGATTTTGATTAAAAGCTTATTTTTCCGGTCCCGGGGGTGTTTAACTTAAATATAAAATTTCAACCTCATAGCTCAATTCCTTCATGCTTAAAATTGAACACACACACACACACCCACACACAGACAGACCATGTCGCGAAAACCACTTTTTTGGATTCAGGGGACCTCAAAACGTGAAGATCCATCAAAAATCTCGACATCGAATTTTTGACATGAATCCAATACTTTCTCTCTATATATATATTACATATATACATAGGTAAGAGAAAGTAAAAAACAATCCTTTAGAAAAATTTCATAATTTCCATTAAGAGTAAACATGAGAAATTAATTAGTATGTACTGTAATCAATTAAATAGTTTATTGTAAAAGTAGAATTAATAGGCCTAATGATTAACCAATATATAATTAATTTTCTAACTTTACCTTTTTACAATTTTATTATATAATAAACTAATAAATATTTCTGAATAAATTTATTCATTTTTTAATTGATTAATAATTTTTTTACTTTCTCTTACCTATGTATATATGTAATATATATATAGAGAGAAAGTATTGGATTCATGTCAAAAATTCGATGTCGAGATTTTGATGGATCTTCACGTTTTGAGGTCCCCTGAATCCAAAAAGTGGTTTTCGCGACATGGTCTGTCTGTGTGTGGGTGGGTGGGTGTGTCTGTGTTCAATTTTAAGCATGAAGGAATTGAGCTACGAGGTTGAAATTTTATATTTAAGTTAAACACCCCCGGGACCGGAAAAATAAGCTTTTAATCAAAATCGGCCAAAGAGTACTAGTACTTTACTGATGTACTTTTTCAGTTTTTTTCGATTTTCTCAAAATTTGCTCCAACGATTTTTTTTTAAATTCAAAAATCAATTATTTTTTAGATGTTCTTTAAAATGTATATTCTCATTTTGCAATTGAAATCTTCTGAAGACCACTTTACTCTTGTATTTCATAGGGAAGATAGGAGAAATGGTTGCCACGGTAACAAAATATAAATATTTTCCCATACTTATAAATTTTACATCTGAATTCAAATGTTCCGTACTGTCGGGAACTAAATATATGTCGACACAAAAAATCTGGTGTGACAAGCACAGAACACAACTTTCGATTACCGAAGGTAAGAGAAAGTTGTGTGCTGTGCGCCAGTCACACCAGATTTTTGTATTTACATTTTTTTTATTTTGTTTTCATTAAAATGCCAATTGTATTGTATTTACTAGAAAATATTAATAAATAATATAAATTATCAAATGGGGCTGCAAAATTAAGAGGTTTATTAAATTTTCTAAAAGAAATTGTATTCATTACAATGTTGGAGACCCGTGAAAAATTATTATTGCATCAGGGCCGTAAAATTATTGTATTTTCAATAACATTATTGTACGTTATAAAATTATTCAGAAACTATGTCTTCTAATCGTAGATTTTAAATTTGCTTAGGATAGAAAACTGTCAAAAATGTACAACAATTATTGTACGTCTCCAACACTGATTCAATATCTTCTAATTTAACCGAAATATTGAAGACGGGAATCATACATTTTTATTGGCATCAGCTGATTTCTAATTGACAATATCGCACGTTGCAAAAAATAAATTAATTTTTTTCTAAGAAAATTAACTTCTTTGTTAATGAATAATTCATTAACCAATTATTGATTAAAGATGAGTTGGAGAATGTAGTATATAGAAAGTGAGCTTTATAAAAAGAATATATAGTTAAATGTATCAACTTAATCGCAGGTGTTAATTAATTTATTATTAAGACCTGGGTGTAGTGGTTAGCGTGCTGGCCATTTGTACCAAGGGTCCGGATTGTCTCATGGGACAATTTATTTCAATTGAATTGGCTACCAATTCAATTGAAATGAGGTCTAAATAGCCTTTGATTCCGAAAAAGACTTTAATTTAAAAAAAAATTATTATTATTCCAATACTAAGAAGTGCTTGTTTTATTAATAAATCATTTTTTAATCCAAGAGACGTTTTGAGCTCCAAAACACCTTGATGGGAACCAAGGGCGGATACAAGGGGGGGGGGGGTTAAGGGGGTATTACCCCTCCCCCCCCGAGATTCGAAAAAAATACCTTTTTTTCGCAAAAAATTTATTTTTAATGTAAAATTTTTAAAATTAATACTTAAAAATTTGATGTGTATTTATATTCTGGCAAACAAATACAGAATGCGCTTTTTAATTACCAAAATTAAAAAAAATAGTGTGCTGTGCGACGAGTCACACCAGATTACCCCCCCCCGAGAAACACCTCTGGATCCGCCCTTGATGGGAACCTTTCTTTTTTTTAAGGGATTTTACGGAAAAAATTCTGCTAAGTTCATTGGAAATGGTAGGAATATTTCGAGAAGGGAGGAAGATTTTCAGGGGGTGGAAAACGAGAGAGAGAGAATTGAGTCAATTTTGGCAAATGAATATCTTCATCCGGTTCTCATATTTTTTTTTTGACGTTATGACATAAATTTAATCGCCTGATCGTTAAATGTGTCACACGCGAATGTTTCATGCGATGGAGCTTAAAAATTAAAGGCAGCTTTTGCACCCCTGTCGTCAAGGGGGGCGGGGTTGGGCACTTCACCAAATGGACAATATTTGGAATATTTTTTTTTTTTTTAACAAAAACCATTTTTATAATAATAAAAAAATAATAATAAACTTAACTAATAGCCATTTGAAACAACCTTTTTTTTATTTAATAAAATCAACACAATCCCTACGTAGAAGAGAAAAAATAGAGTAATAAAAACATTTAAGCCATTATGAATAATAATCATTAAAAAATTTCGAAGCATTTTACTAAACAAAAATATGTTATTACCTACGATACTTTTAAAAGTATTATTTTTTTTTAACGCTCATCTATCAAAATTAATTATAAAGTTAATAATAACAATAATAATCATAATAAAGGCTAAATATTTTATAAAAATAAAAAAATTCATGTTTTTTTTTTTTTTTTGATTTATACTAATATTTGTTAAATTTATTTAAAGAATTTTAAGAGAATAATTAAAAATAATGTTTTATTTTAAAGGAATTAAGGGGGAAAGGGAGAAGGCAGAAAGATGCCAGCTTTAGCTCGGGTAACTCGTCACCATCCACGTCTTCACAAAATCTCAGCTCCTGAGTGAGTTAAATTAAGGGGAAAAAATAGATAATTATGGTCATATGAAATCAATTATAAATATTTGTCAAAAGAACAGTGACATTTAAGTTTTTGTAATTTACGCCCTTCTTACGCTGACGTTTTAGTTTTGATCAAGGCCATCCGCAGACCTTAAGGACTGCCAGTAAAAATAAATATAATTGAGTAATATTTAAGTTCATATTCATGCCAATATAATTGAAATTCTTGCTATATATTTTTACTAACAGCGAGGACCGGACAAAATACTTAAAAATCAGTATGCATTTGAAATGCAAAATACTTAAAAAAAGCATTTGAAATATAAAATACCAAATACTTTTGAAATTTGAAATACAAAAACTTAGAATTCAGGTATTTTTTTATGTATTTAAAAATACTTGTTAGATTCAAAATACAAAATACAATGGCAGACATTTTTTTTAAGTAACCTGTCGCCAGTAAATTCTTGGAACTATGTCACACATATCAAAAAAAAAAAAAGTTGAAATATTGAACCGGGTAAAATATACTGATTTGAAACACAAAATTCCTGAAAAAAAAAGTATATCAAATACAAAAGTATTTCAAATATTGTATTTGAAATAGTGGCTGGTCCTGCCTGCTAACAGGTAGGTTCTGAGGATGATTTTGATCAATACTGAAACATCAACTTAATAGGCGTATTAATAAAAAAATATAGTAAACAGGATTCAATAATTTATTTCATTTTTCAAAAAAAAAATCTAAAGATTAATTTTAATTGGTGGAAACAGTCAAAGTATAGGCCTATATCCTGTATGCTGAAGGGCTTACTTAATTATAGAATTATTCAGTTCTTGGGAACTCAAAATAAACAATGTAGGCCTAATTATTTATTATCAGGTATGGTTGTACTCTTTCTAGGCCTGATGATGGTTAACAAGCGACCGAAACTGTAACATGCAATGTCAGTCGCCAGTCTTAATAAATTTTCGAACAATAAATAATAACATTATTTATTTTGAGTTCCGAAGAACTGAATATTTCTATCATTAAGTAAATATTCAGCTTAAAGATTAATACTTGCTGATTTCTGTTATTTTTTTCAAATTTAATTATTTTTTGTTTTCGAGAGAGTGGGAGTAAAAAAAAAAACAAACAAACAAGTGAATGGTTGAACAAAATTGATGATAACTTGCTTGAAGAAACCGAGACAGAGAGAAAGAAGAAGAAGAGGAACGAACATGGAAGATCGGTGGAGGACCGATGTTATCACTGTAATTTATGGTCCAGTGGCCGGATCGAGCGTCCATTCACAACACGGATCGCCCTATCAATAGACTCCGGTCTCTATCGTCGTCGTCTCCCCCGGAGCAGAATCCAGTACAATTGAATTAACACCTTGTTAGAGCCTCATGTCTGAAAACGTGGCCAGGGAAATTCATAATCGTCCAGTTTATATCCACACACGCAAACACACACACATATTTACTCAACGAGGAAAAACTTGTTTCCTTGCGAGCTACTGAATGTATTTCATTTATCATTTTCCAATATCTATGTCCACAAATTAAAGTGAGGAAGAAAAAAATTGTCCGTTCCGAATTTCGTTGTCCTCGATATTTTTGTTTTTACAGTTATCATTTGAATGTCATTTATCACACACTCACACACAGAGTTATCTTTTGAAGATCAAATACAAGAACACATTGTCATTAAGATACTCTATCCTAATGAGTCTTCCGCCCCCTTTTCAAGGAGAAATTTTTGAATAAAAAAACATATGTAAACAAACCATTCCGAATATTAATATGCAAGTATTATTCCCAAGACAAAGAGATGTGAAAAACCGTAGCGTACACAATGGTCCCCGTTTTTAACCTAATTCATGTTTGAAAAAAAAAAAAACATAAGAGAGCCACCCGATATCAGATCACTGACAAATGTTTATATAATTGTATACATTAACAGTCAGGTCATAGTGGGGCATTATCCGAGGGCGGCCATCCGGAAAAGTGAATCAACGCAACACCGGCTAATTTCTTCTTCTGCTTCGACAGTTTATCTGATCCGTTCGATCGCGGATCAGAAGCCGCGAAGATTCCCCCTTAATGAGCCGCGTCATCTATCTTCCATATCAAGATGAGGGAATTCAATTTCCAGCTAATTACCTATTTCATGCATAGTAGGAGATTGTAAGAAAATCCGATATATGAATCTCCCTCTCTCTCTTTCTCATATTAAGTGAGTTGTTTTTTGATCTAATGAATTAATTCTTCCTTCCGAATTAATAATTTTTTTAATTACCAAGTGGTTATTCAAGATGAACTAAGATTAAACAACTTAAAAAAGTGCTCTTTTTGACGATATAAAATTAAAAATTGACAGTAGGCTTATGATAGTAATTATCTATCAATATAAAAAGGAGGCGATTAACCGAGGGGATAAAGCAGTTAAGATTATAGTGAGTTGAAGACAACTCGAGTTCAAATCCACCTCATGGCAATGAATTATCCGACTCTATTTGAGATGCCTCCTCCTGAGAAATGAAACAGAAACCCACCTCAGTATTATTCCCATGACAGTTACTCTTCAGAGTATAAAATGAATTCAGAGAATAAAATGAATAAAATCTTCAGAGTAACCACAACGTGTCAGGTCTGACACTAATGACTGAACAGAGATAATAAACCACTTCTCTCTATGTAATTTCTTGACATGTCACATGACGACTAAGGGGACCGCATGGCCGGGAAACTAGAACAACTTCCCCCCCCCCCGTACTTAAGAAGATGCAAAAATTAAGATAAAAATATTCTTTACCCTTTTTGTTTTTTTGTTTTTTATTTACTCATTTAACCATAGGCCATTGGAGATTTTTTTTAACACTCACTTTTTTCTCATTCACACTCACACTCACACACACATTCACACAGTCTCTTCGTCCACTCAGACCATATAAGACTTTGACGATAACCGTTATTTATTAATATATTGGGGGTCCAGGAATTTTTATTTAAGCCATTTAGATACCAAATGGCTTAAATAAAATCATCGGACAGCCTGGGATCAGAAAGGCCATTGGGTTAAAACTGGTTACAAAATCACTACAATAAACTTATAAAAATAATTATAAGTAAAACAATATGATACAATAGTAATACACAACCAAAACAATATTAATACGAAATTATTATTAATATTAACAATATTAATTAAGATAGCAAATTTTGATTTTGTGTTTGAATGGACAAAAATGCGCATCCTGGAGTCGAACCAGGACCTCCACGCTTTTTTAAGATCATTTCGTGTCAATAAAATTTTAATTTCATTAGTATAATAGGTAGATTTTGTGTTTATTGGGCCGGCGACCTAGAATAAAGGTAGTCCATCCGCCGCGAAAGCGTGGAGACCCTGGTTCGACTCCAGGGGAGGGCAATTTTGCCCAATCATAAACAAAAACTCATCTTGCAAATTTGTTATAATAAACGATATATTGACTGGCATATTTACAGTCTATTTGAGCATTAATTGAAAAAAAAATCCATTTTTTTTTGTCAAACAAAGCTCTACCTAGTTAATGGTTAACAATATTAATACAAAAATAAAGCAATAAAAAAATATAAAATTTCCGCAATTTTTTAAATAAATTTAGAAAGGTTAACGTTAATTGTTTTACTCTTACTATTAACAAATATTTGGTTATTTATTAGAAAAAAATTTCAGGTTTGTTCCAGATCCGTCAGAAGCTAGGGGGGAGGGGGCTGTCTAGGCGCAAGCGCTACGCATTCGGTAGTGTCTAGTATTATAAATGTAAAAAAAATTCACTTGTCTCTATGTATATAATTATAGGCAATAAAAATACTTATAAAATGTTTTCTTTTTTTTTCTTTATCTTTATATATATAGGCTATACGGCTATAATGATTCATAACCAGTATATAAGGTTAAAAAATCTGGTGTGACTGTCGCACAGCACACAACTTTCTCTTACCTTCGGTAATCGAAAGTTGTGTTCTGTGCTTGTCACACCAGATTTTTTGTGTCGACATATATTTAGTTTCCGCCAATATATTAGAATTTAAGATGTCAAATTTATAAACATGGGGAAAATATTTATATTTTGTTACCATGGCAACCATTTCTCCTATCTTTCCTATGAACTACAAGAGTAAAGTGTGCTTCAAACAATTTTGAGGGGCAAAACGAGAATATACATTTGAAAGAGCATCTAAAAAATAATTGATTTTTGAATTTTAATCAAAATCGTTAGAGCGAATTTTGAGAAAATCTAAAAAAAACTGAAAAAGTACATCAGTAAAGTACTAGTACTCTTTGGCCGATTTTGATTAAAAGCTTATTTTGTCGGTCCCGGGGGATGTTTAACTTATATATAAAATTTCAGCCTCCTAGCTCAATTCCTTCATGCTTAAAATTGAACACACACACACCCACCCACACACCCACCCACCCACCCACCCACAGACAGACCATGTCGCGAAAACCACTTTTTGGATTCAGGGGACCTCAAAACGTGAAGATCCATCAAAATCTCGACATCGAATTTTTGACATGAATCCAATACTTTCTCTCATATATATATTACATATATACATAGGTAAGAGAAAGTAAAAAAAGAATGTAAAATTTTAACATAAAAATGAGGAAAACAATTAAAATACATACAGCTTAAGCAATCGTGAAAGTCTCATAATGGTAATCAAGGTGAGGATATTTATAAATAAATACAAGTTATAAACATTGGCGTCATTTTATCTTTTTCTTGGGAGGGCCCCATTTTTTTTCTTCAAATTTACTTACAAATAGGTACTCAAATTTGGTCAAACATATTTAGTTTAATTAATTGTTTAATTTTGTACAGTTTGTATACTCAAAGATGTATTTTGAAGTATTTTATTAAGAATAATGTAAAATTTTATAAAATTCAGAGCCCTTGGGAAGGGGGCAGGGGGGCATTCCACGTCACTGGTTATAAATCATAATAAAACTTATATTTGAAAAAATAATTCTTCAATTAATCGAGAGCTTTGATTTTATAAGTCGCTCTGGTTGTCTAACTCAAAGGCGTTGCATCCTTGAATATCTTTGGCGAATTCGATGAGATGAGGGGATGGACTTTGAATGTGACACTTTGGATGTTTACAAGAGTGACTTAGAAAAATTATTTATTTAATTATACCATTACTAGTGGTTCATAAAAATTGTACCTAATAATTTCGAAGTTTATTTTAACCCTTTTGGAAAATTTTTCTGAAAAATTAGAAGATGTTGAAAGTAGCAGGAAGAAGAAAGAAAAGCAGCTAGTATTTATTTCATTTATTTAATACCCATTAGGCTGACGTTTCGGTCTCGGTCGAGACCATCTTCAGAGCTACAACATAGCAGGGATAAGGATAAATTTTAAAATTACAATTTCCTTTTAACTCATTAGTAATTCATAACTAATAATATACAATATAAAAAACATAAAAAAATATAGATATATATTTATATTCTTCCTGCTACTTTCAACATCTTCTATCCAGCTATAAATCTACTTTTCTCCACAAAATTTAACCGCGAAGAAGGATGAAAAACAAAGCCGAAATGTGAAGCAGAAAGAACTTTAATACAAGATAAGAGAAAGTAAAAAAAAAAAATCATTTGAAACTAATTTTTAATTTTTGAAAAAGATTTATTCCCTTGAGAGCAAATCATACGGTCTTGAGATGAAAAGCCAGAGAGAGAGAGAGAGAGTGCTGGGATTTCTCATGTTGGTAAAAGATAAATCATAATGGCAGCGGCAGAAGAGAGAAGGGGTTGAGGGTGCAGTTGAGGGTTCGTAGGGTGGCAGTGGGGGCGGGATCTTGGCCCTTTCGGGTCATCATGGCAATTAATAGGCACAAGGAGGTCTTCCTCTCATACGTCTTCTCTTCCACCCTTTCCCAGGATCCACTTGGAAAAAGCCTTACAGAAAAAGGGTGGACACCCCAGTCATCTGCGAGCTTTTAAAATTAATAAATAGACCATTTTCTCTTGGATTTCTTCTGTTCTAAGTAGCAGGAAAACGATCCGACCGTTCTGGCTGTGAAATAACCACCCATTATATACAGCAGCCATATGCAAATTGAGTGAGCCACACCGCGAAGATTTCCCTAAGCTTAATTTCCGTCCGGGCCAAATTTCTCACTTAAAATAATGGTTCGATGTTTGTTTTTATTTTGGGGAAATTAAAAATGACCCCGCGGGTGTATTTGAAAGGATAAAAGATATTCCCCCATTTTGTTGGATTCCTTCCCAGCTTTTCATCCTCTCTTCTTCCTTTTTTTTTGTTTTAATGATGACGAATCGAGTAACGTAAACAAATGGTAAAATCGTCATCAAGATATTAAATGAATCATGACTGTGAGATATTCTTCAACTATGTATTATTTGTCTGGTTGGTAAAAGACGGAATTTTACGCGTGAGCTAAAGGAATAAATCAAAACGAGCGCAACATGCAGCCAGCAATGCATCATTTCCACCCACAACGCGTTGACTGATTTACACACTGCTTATTGTAAATATCATTAGTATTTCAATGAATAGAAAAAAAAATCTCCGCACAAATTTATGAGAAACATGATATGCCTCAATTTTCTAATCTAATAACCAATCAATTTTTTTAAAGAATTAATTGTTTAATAATAATTCTTTCAACGCTTTAAATTCCATCTTGATTATTTTATCGAGTTGAGTTTAAATTAATTTCAAGGATAATTTTTTTTTTATCTCATATTAGTGATAATTGTTTAACTTTTGCAATATTTATAAAAATCGTGCCGCATAATTTCTATCATATACAAGAGGATATGATAAAATAAAATAACGTATTTATCAGAAATTTTTTATCATTTGAGCATACAAATAATTGTTTTAAGTTAACATTTTTTTAAACAAACAAGCTAATAGAAAATATTTTTTTTTTTGAAAATCGCCTGTTGTTTCTTCTTTCCAACTTTAATCCAGACCAAATTTTTTTCTGCCAAGTTCAAGTGATCCCCCCTCCTCCTCTATCTGAAGAACAGAAATGATCTTCCTTTCAGAAATATTTTTCCTAGCAACAACTCTTACCAGAAAGTGATGTGCGATCAGACACACCAGATTTTTAAATTAAAAAATAATCTTTTTTCCCAATTGATTAATTTTTTATAATTATAGGTATGTTAAAACAGACAAAAGGATTAAAAAAAAAAAATTAATGATTCCCTCTCTATTTGCCAGTCGGTTAAATTTTGAAACCATAAATGGACGTGTTTGCTTTAACAGCATAGTAATTAATTTTTTAATGTTTGTTTTATTGGCCCTATAATTAATTATTTAAAAAGTAGTAAAGAGAGAAAAACCTTTGAGAAAGAATTCAAATCCGGGTGGTGAGAAAAATAATCATAATCAGAGGTTCAATCAAAATGCAAAGAATTTACAAAATTTTGTATTTTTATGTCAATTTATAGCTTGAAACAAGAGACGGCAGTGCCAGCACAAATGGAAACGTCGGACACTCTCTGGATGTTTACTTGTTTCTTGTATTCAAATAAAATAATAAAAATATTTTCTCAATGAAAATCTTTCCTAATTCATCACGCCTACAAATTGAGATTTATTTGAGCTGATTAATGCTGATTGATAGCCAATATAATTTAGAAAAAATCTACAGAAAGACTCCTGACCCCTAGAACAAGAGGCGAGACCTCTAGCCCTATGACACTACTATTACTTAGTTAGGCCCCATTTTTATTTGTACAATTAGCTATACGTCATAAAAAATCAATATAATTTTTTAAAAATATTAGTCAACATTGTTGCTACAATTGAGCTACAGAAAATAATATCTGGTTGCTGGAAGATAGGCAACCCAAATGGCCAACTCCCTAAAACATCTTCCTAAAATTATTATTTGTTCCACAGGGCGGATCTAATGGAGTTGTTCGGGGTAAGGGGGGAATGGGGTAATCTGGTGTGACTGGTTGCAAGGCACACAACTTTCTTTACTTTCAGTAATTTAAAGTTGCATTCTATAATTTTTTTTTTTAAATAACTTTTAATTTCCAAGAAAAATATTTCTTTCAAATCTTGAGTGTGTGTGGGGGGGGGGTAATTACCCATGAATTTTAATAAAATATTTTTTATTTTTCAGGAAACCTAACTATGACGACTGAGTTGCGCAAATTCTCAGTTTCGGTCAATATTTGTGACTATCATCAGTTCTAAAATAAAAATACATATTTTTTAAAGAACTTAAGGTTTACAAACTCAATAAGATCTTATATCTTTCAAATTGTTACATTGTCTCTCTTACTATAAAATATTAATACATTAGAATACATTTTTCATTTAAAAAACAAAATTAATTTATTTTGCTTTTATATTTACATTTTTTCATTTTTACACACATTCCTTATGAAATGAAAA
>JAKCPI010015273.1:0-18150 GCA_023213315.1 Euborellia annulipes
ATTTTTTCCGCCCTGTCGAAAATGTTTTTCCCCTCTTGTGGACGGAAAATTTTTCCACCTCTTTGACACCGAGTGGAAAATTTTTTTCCTTCTGTGGAAATCATTTTACCTTTTTTGTTTAGGAAGATTAAATTTTTTTCCATTGGACAGGAAATTTTATTTTACGTGCAAATCATTTGACCTTTTTTTTTTTTTGCGTGTGAGTCTCATCTCATCTTTTCAGACTCGGGTTTCGGCTGGTTTTTGGCCGAAACCAAAACCGAAACCGAATATTCACTCGGCTCCTAGTTCTAAGGTTTATTCTCTAAAAACAAACTTCCCATTGGAATTTTGAAATGAAATTTTATATGCATAAAGAGGGCCTTCTTGGGATTACAGGAAAATTATTTTCATCTCGAAATTTCTATAACCTTTTGAATTATTAATTCCTAAAGTTACGATTTCTCCCATAGGAAATGTATAGAGAAATATTTATGTATTCTTTGCATTTGTGTATTCTATGAATGTAAACAAATCCTCAAGCAGGCTCTGGATTGGAATAGTAATGATCTTTTTTTCATGATTAAGAAAAGGCGAGGCCCTCGGGGCTTGGTGTAGGGGTTAAAGTGATAACCTCCTATACCAAACGTCGCGGAGTTCGGACCCAGGCAGTCCGATGATTTTATTTAAGCCATTTGAATTGGATACCAGATGGCTTAAATAGAAATGCCTGGACGCCCAACAGATATATTCATTACAACGGTTATCTTACATGGCCTGAGTTGCCGAAAAGACTGTGTGAATGTGTGTGTGAGTGTGAGTGTGAATGTTTAAAAAAAAAAACTCTCATGTTTTTGACAGTTGTGCATTTTGACGCGCCACGAGTTACGTCTTTATCATAAACATCAAAGCCCTATTTCATAAATGACAATGGGACAATTGTCAAAAATTGACATAAATTGTCAAGCTTACTCTATGATAATTATTTTATTGTCGACTGCTGTAAAGCAGTTCAATTACAACGATTGTCAACACGTTTCATAAAAAAATTGTCACTTTTTACTTTCTTCTATCCAGCCCTTGGCTGCTTATTTTTATTTTTTAAGTAATGTCCAATTGGACAGAAACTAACCGTGCAGAAGCCGAGATAGTTCCCTAGTTGTTTAAAATTTTTTTTTTTTTTCTAAACAGGCTGAACCTTAACCTGTCCGAACCAGGCAAATTCGGGACCATTGCAAGTTGTTTTAAATTATATTCGAATCCCCAACCGAGAATTCTTTAAGTTCCTTAAGTTGCTTTAATATTTGTTTTAAATATAGGCCTAGTTTTTGAATAAATAAAATATATATATATAGGTTAATGTCACCTTCATATTTCTTCTATATTGCGTTATTATTTTTAAATAAATCTGAATCAAATTGTCTATGCCACCTGTATTTTTGGCTAATAAAAAGAATGGAGAGAGAAAAAAACGAAAAAGTTATCTATCATAGAAAAAAAATAATCGACATAATATTTAATTCATGCTTATTTTCATTTATTTAATTTATAAATATTTTAATTAAATATTAAATAAATTAAATATTATATTACCAAATAAACAAAGCATTGTTGCAAATTAGATTATTTTTTTAAATATTTCCTTTTAATCAATTCGATGTAAATAAATGTGAATATATTCTAGGTTATACGACACAGCTTTTAATGCCTGTCAGAATTTGTCAAACAAAAAAAAACAAATTGTCCCGACAATTATCGTTTCATAAACCAAAAGTGACAAATTATTCGTGACAAATTGTCAAAATTCACCTATCAGCCTAGAAATTTTATGAAACCAAAAAAAGTGACAAATTGTCATGACAATTTTACAAAAATGTCATTTTTTTACTTGACAATTAAGTCAAGAGCGGATTTTTATGAAACAGGTATTCGACAAATTGTCACCTGTCATTGTCAGCTTTATGAAATAGGGCCCAGGATACTTGACTTATTTTTACGATTATAGGGTCATGTGACACATCGATTCACATGTATTTTTCATATCAAAATCGAAAGAAATATGTCTCATAACGATCAGACCCCAAATAAAATGTTTATTTACTTAATCTCAAGAAAATCCAGAGCGCCCCTTTGAATTACTACCGAAAATTCTTTCCTATTTTTTAAAATAAATAGTGAGAAGGAAATAAATGACCGTGAGACTTTCGCTTGGTCCCAATTGGGCAAGGGAAGGGGATTTTGATTATTCGGTGGAAATTTCCGCTTTAATAGGCAAAAGGGTTATAAAAACAGCTAAGTTATTGGAAACATTGAATACGTCATTAATTAGAAGCCGGGTGGGGTGTGCAGCTAGTGTTGTTATTTATTTATAAATACCCTGGAGTAATGCTAGGTATCGGTGATAAGAATTCTGTTAACACTCACCACACACATTCCAGGTATGTTTGTGAAAAAAATCTTCTGGAATGTCCCCTGGGAATCATTCCTATGACATATCTATTCCTATCGGGATCCCGGTTTATTTCCCCGAGGTGCTTTTGTGCACGGAGACATACACCTCAAACCCAATCGACCTCTGGCCGTAGCCATCTACCAGCACTCCGTGAAGTTATATTATTTCCTATCTCTAACTCCTCTTCCTGCTTTCGTCTCTACCTGTTATCCAACCTCTTATATGCTGAGGATATCCTAGTTGAGGAGGGACTCTCCCCGCATCTACTCCTTTCGAAGAATGCATCACTGAGAAGGAACCTTCTTTACGTCCCTTCAGGACGGGATGTCACTGCAACTCCCTCCTCGTAGAGTTGCCTGGGGGGCTATTGTGATGAGATCCAATATTCTAATCCAGTGCCTGCTTGAGGATTTGTTTACATTAAATAAATGTATCTATTATTAAATACAAACAATATACACAAATTTCCATGCATTCATTCTTTTTGGACCTTTTGGGTGGCCTGGCAACAGATTAAAAGCAGCATTAACCGAGACCATTGCAGTTAAGCAATGCCAAGAGCGGCGAAACCTCGGGTGGGTGACTCCAAGGAACTCGGTGTGCAAAATGGGTTGCCCGGCATGTGAAATGGGCCTAGACGATCAACCGATTGAGACAAATGATTGAGTCATTCAAATTTTCTATCAATCACCTTCAATCATTGACTCAAGCGTCAAACAGATTTGATTGACCGTCTAGTCTTTCTGCACACTAACGCGTTAGTGTGCAGAAAGACCCGTTATAACGGGTAGCCAAGTAATTTAAATATTCATCCGACTGCCTGGGAACCGAACACACTCTCTTTGACTTTTGAGGTTAATTTGTCACTATCTTGATCGAGAGATAGGGAGATATAATATTGCTACGAGAACAAGTGGTTGTTTTCTGTTTATGTTTTGGTTTTAGTGTTCGTTATCAAACATTTATATATTTTGCAACTATTTTTGCTCTTGTCATTTATTTTAGCTAATTTCCTAACATTCTAGTGTCAGAAGTGGGATATTTCCCTATATAGACCTATTTCTATTGCGAAGTTGGTGAATTGAAATTAGCGGATCTGAGAAGGGAGTTAGAGGAGCGAGAACTTACGACTTCTGGTATTAAACATGTACAGTAATACAATCGCGTTTAGAAGAAGCTCTAAGAGCTTTCATCCGGAAACTTTCGAATTTAATATTGAAGAACAAGTCGACATGACCGTCATAAATGAAATTCCTTCAAAGAGAGAAAGTTTGAGCCGAAGTATTGAAAAGAATTCTAAACAAGTTGAGAGCATTAGCTCCAAATAGGTGAAAATTATAAAATAATATAGGAGTTTTCTAAGGAAACTGGAAACAAAATTGCTGATGTTTCCAGAAAATTAAATGAGAAAATTTTATCATTGAGGGCCGATTAAGATAGAGAAAGTTCTAAAGAAAGTGTCTCTTCTGTTGTCTTCAAAGCTACGCCACCTCTGTTCGATGGGCTGGGAATTTGGTCGAATTAACGAACACAACTTGAGATAGCGGCAAACGGATGGCTGGAAAGAATTGGAATAGGCTGCACACCTTGTCTTAGCTCTGCGGGGACCAGCTTTGGATATTTTACAAACTCTTCCTCCTACAGAACAAAATAAATATAACGCTTTGGAAAAGAAGGAAAAGATAAGAGTGTACTTTGAAGGAAAGGAAATCGAAGAAAGAAGCAAATTTAAGTATTTTCTCGTCAGGAAACTCAAGAAAGGAACATCTGAAAGAGCAAAGAAAAAAACATAATAAGAGCGACGTGGGGCCTGATCAAAAGGAGCTCAACAAAAGAACTCACAAAGAAAATACTACTCTATGAAAGCCTAATACAACCAGTCATCATGTATGGATCAGAACTATGGGGGTGGAGAGAGAAAGAAGAAATCGCAAGCTATATGAAGATGATAATGGGTATACTAAGGACGACACCAGAATATATTTGGGGAAGGGAATTAGGAAGAACAAAGATGGCAACAAAAATCTCTAAAATTCATAAATATTGTAGAATAATGAATATGGACGAAGAACGACTGTCAAAAGTGTGTCTCAAGGAAATATTAAGAGGGGTAGAGAATAGGAATGGATCACTGTGGGGGGAGGAGATGAAGAAGAGATTGGAAGGGGAATGATTTGGATGAGGTAAGAAGAACCAAGAAGAATAGAGATGATGGAAGATATAATAAGGACAGACATGGAACAAGACATCCAAAAAGATTGGTGTAAAATAGACAATTCTAAATGCTGCCCCTATTACAAGCATATAAAGAAAGAGAAAATTATTGGCAAGAAACAAATTGGAAGGAAGAAACGAAGATAATATGGGCCAGAGCAAGGTGTGGAAGCATCTAAAGGGGTCAAAAGGAAGAGGTGGAAGAAGGTGCCGGGGATGCGACGCAGAGAATGAAGGAATGGTGGAGAAGGTTGGAGGGACCGATCGACGGCGGGCTGGTGGATCTGCTGAAAAGAATAGACAGAGAGGAAGAAGACAAAATGAAATAATTAATAGATGTAAACCCAAAGCCCAAAAAGGGTATGGGAATAACATATATAAAAAAATGTATATAATTGTATGTAAATAAATAAATATAACGCTTTGGTGATTGCTTTAGAAACAATGAAGCAACAGTTGAGTCTAACAAGATTAAGAGGACGACGAAAACAGAAATCGGAAGAATCACTTCAAGAGTTTCAAATGGATATTAAACGTTTGACGAGGCAGGAATGTTTCGATGTTTCCGAGGAAATGATTCAGAGGTTGGCATAAAAGATGTGGAAATGCAACGCAATTTGCGATATTGGGACATTTTAGGTGCTAATACCAGCTCTGGAAATAGAAGCTGCAAATGAAGCTTCGAAGAGGCATTCTAAAGCAAGGGCGGATACAAGGGGGGAGGGGGTAAAGGGGGTAATTACCCCACCCCCGAGATTTGAAAAAAATACTATTTAAAAAAAAATAAATAAATTTTAAAAATTAATACTTAAAAATTCGATTTGTATAAAATACAAATAAAATTTTTACGAATGGGGGGAAAAATTTTGGTTCCGCGGGTGGCAAAAATTTGAAAAAAAAAATTCAGTTCCGCGGGATATTCTATCAATAAATTTATTTTGCATTATTATTTCTATCCACTAAAAATTATTTTAAAGAAACTTTCTATTTATCTGAATTGAACAGAGTCTTATTAGTGTAAGTAATACGTTTACAAAAACTTTAAATAGTACTTTTTACTTTCTAGGTATACCTTCCAGTATACCTTATTTGTTACGACTTATCTCAACTTTTAAACGAGAGCGACGGGCGGCGATATGTGCATTTTTCAGAGCGGCGGGCACATGGGAAAAATTTTGGTTCCGCGGGAGGCACATGAAAAAAAGTGTTTAGTTCCGCGCAAGAGGAAATGTTCCGCGGGCGGCAAAAATTTTGCGTCTCTAAAAAAAAAGGTAAAATATTTTTACGGACGGTAAAAAAAAAAAAATTTTTGTGTCCGGAAAACTTTGGTTCCGCGAAAAAAAAAATCTTTTCGCAGAAATATTTTTGAGATCAGGCCCCCCGAAAAAAATTTCTATATACGCCCCTGTTGTATTTCTGTCATACAAATACAGAATGCGCCTTTAAATTACCGAAATTAAGGAAAAATAGTGTGCTGTGCGACAAATCACACCAGATAACCTTCCCAGAGAAGCACCTCTGGATCCGCCCTTGTTCTAAAGTGTATGAATCGAAGACTCTCGACAAAGAAGAAGAAGAAGCTATTACCGAAATCCTAATCCGAAGAAGAACTAAAGTAAAAAAAATTTCACATACACACACACACACACACATTAAAATTTTTCTGCATTTCTGGGGTCCTTGTGACCCGAATTGCAAAAGAAGATTGGAAAGATTCTCAAAGAAACCCTTTGACTAATTTGGGAATAGAATTTTTGATTCAATGTACGTGTGTGTGTGTGTGTGTGTGTGTATATCGATATTTCCAATCTAAAATCAACAAGCAGCTCAGGGATTTTAATATCAACGCGTTTTTATGTGTATATCAAAAGCAACAAAAACAAAAAAAAAAAAAAGAACATCTTTGTGTTGTTTGATTTGGCACCAGTGACTTTTCTACTTGCCTCTCTCTTTCTCTTTCACTTGCAAATCCTCTTTTTTTTTAGGATTAATTTGAATATAGAAAGCCTTAGTATAGAAGTAGAAGTCACACTTCATGTTCTCAATGTAATACAAATTTATTCAAATGATATTGGATAACCAGACTTCCTCCCCTCCCCCTTCTCATCCCACTCTCTGTGATTCCCCTGAGATCATCGTGTGATAGGCAAACCAACATTTAAAGTAAAAACAGAACCGATGGAATTTACGGTTTTAGAATAAATTGTATCCATTTAGGGCCTGTTGCTTCACTTCTAATTAACTCCCTATCCCTCGTATAAGCTTGTTGACTATGACTTTTTAGTTTTTCACTACCGAGTTACTCGAGGCGGCAAGAGATGGCGTTAGTTTTTCCCATAGGAATACAATGGATTTATTCCATTTTATTTGTAAGATCCCAGCTAATTAGTTAAGGGTAGAAAATTAATTATTTTTTAACACAATGATTACTCATTTAATTATTTAGTTACGGGGTGACCGAGCTGGAGCTCGGTCTTTTTTTTTATAAAATTGTAAAATACTAAAAAAGTACATCAGTAAAGTACGAATACTCGAGGGGCGCGAATTTGATTTGTATAGAAGAAATAGGAAAATATTTAAAATTTGAAAGAAATTATAACGAGACAACTTGCTCCTCAATGGAAACATCAATAAAAACACCAAAATAAGAAATAACAGTCCAGAGAGAGCTTTGAGGAATAGCAACATTACTGGGTGGATACTTAGAGGAGACAGTGCCTCATAAGAATACATTAATCATGAGATATAAGAGAGTTGCCCAGGAAATGCGTCAGCCTGGAGACAATTAAAAATTATTATTTTCAATAAAATTAATTAATAATTAGTATTTTAATAATATAATTTAAATAATAGGTATTTTTCTAATAATAGGTATTGTTGACATTATTAAATTAAATACATTGTAAGTAATTATTGATATAAAAAATTAAATTTATAAAATTACACATTAATTAAAATTTAATATATGCAAACTTGTGTGATCTGCTCGGCAACCGCTGGGATTGTCCTGAGCTGTTATCAATAATTGGCTTCAGAGTCCCGGCCTTTACTCTTAGATCGAGCTCTCTTTTTTATCTTGGGCCTGTCCGAACGAGATTGGGAGAAATCTCACCCATTTTCAAGATGATTTCGGAATATGCGAGGAGAGAGGCCGGACTATCTGAATGAGGGATGCTTTTATTTAATTACTTTTATGGTTATGTATTTAATTTTAATTTTTTTTCTACATTATAAAATAATTGTTTTTGTGATTTGTTAAATGTAGGCCTACAGTAGTATTATTCATTGTATAATTTACTGTCAATTATTTTCCCTATAATTGGAAATTTTTTCTGTTGGGAATCTTATTTATCAATAAATAAATAAAATAAATAAATATTCGTGGAGAGTTAAATGTGTGGGTCCAGGGTAAAGAGAGGGAGGGTTTGACCAGGAAACAAGCCCACTACGCTTTGAACATTATAAAACATTTAAAACGACAATTGGAAAAAACTAAAAAAAGTACACCAGTAAAGCACTAGTACTCGAGGTTTCCCAAAGATGAAACCTAGCGCAATTTGTTTTCTATCCCAGAAATAGCAAATAGGCCTATTTAAAATTTGAAAGAAATCTTTAAAGGGAATTTCGAGAAAATTTACTAGTACCCGAATTTTCACCCGAATTTCTGCACCAGTACCGCATATGCCACTCCAGAACACCTCTTTAAGTACTGTCCTAAATTTAAAAAATCTGGTGTGACTGGTCGCACAGCACACAACTTTCTCTCAACTTCGGCAATCGAAAGTTGTGTTCTCTGCTTGCCGCCCCAGATTTTTTGTGTCGACATATATTTTAGTTTCTGCCGATATATTATTAAAATTTAAGATGTAAAATTTATAAGTATGGCAAAATATTTATATTTTGTTACCATGGAAACCATTTCTCCTGTTCTCTATGAAGTACAAGAGTAAAGTGGTCTTCAGAAGATTTCAATCACAAAATGAGAATATACATTTGAAAGAGCATCTAAAAAATAATTGATTTTTGAATTTTAATCAAAATTGTTTGAGCAAATTTTTGAGAAAATCGAAAAAAACTGAAAAAGTACATCAGTAAAGTACTAGTACTCTTTCGTCGATTTTGTTCAAAAGCTTCGAGTCACGTGTCACGGGGGTGCCTAACTTAAATATAAAATTTCAACACCCTAGTTCTTTTCGTTCTTGAGATATTTTGTTCACAGACAGACCATGTCGCGAAAACCACTTTTTTTGATTCAGGGGACCTCAAAACGTGAAGATCCGTCAAAATCTCGACATCTAATTTTTGACATGAATCCAATACTTTCTTTCTCAATATATTAACATATATAGAGGTAAGAGAAAGAATAGGGGCCTGCAGTAGTTATAATTTAAGCCTCGTGCTGCGATCTACTAGCGAGAATCTGAACTGCATGAGCAACATCCAAAATAAATCAATAGAATTTCAAATCTAATCCGAATAGCAGATGATATGGCTGGAGGGAAAGATTTGGACAATGTCTTAACGTCTCCCAGGGGCGTATATAAGGGGGGGGGCCGAGGGGGCCTCCCCCCGAAATTTCCCAAACATATATACATATATAGGGATATACAGACATCAGCGCAACAAATTTTTCCGCAGGATGGACAACTTTGTTTCCGCAATAAAAAAAATGTTCCGCAAAAAATTTCGTGTGAAAAAAAATATAGTTTCTTAAAAAAAAAATTTTCCGCAGAAAAATTTTTGAGTTCGGGCCCCCCCCCCCCCCGAAAAAAATTTCTATATACGCCCCTGACGTCTCCAATAGAGTGTTTTATTTTAAATAGAGGTTCAAATATTAGATCCATTTTCTTTCAGTGCATATTATATATACAATATATCTAATCTGTCACATAACAACAAAATATTTATATATTTACGAGGTTGAAATTTTATATTTAAGTTAGGCACCCCCCTAGGGCGTGAAAATAAGCTTTTAATTAAAATCTGCCAAAGAATACTAGTAATTTTTCAGTTTTTTTCGATTTTCTCAAAATTCGCTTCCAAGATTTTGATTAAAATTCAAAAATCAATTATTTTTTAGATGCTCTTTCAAATGTATATTCTCATTTTGCAATTGAAATCTTGTGAAGACCACTTTACTCTTCTACTTCATAGAAAAGATAGGAGAAATGGTTGCCATGTTAACAAAATATAAATATTTTCCCATACTTTAAATTTTACATCTGAAATCAAATGTTCCGTACTGTCGGGAACTAAATATATTTCGACACGAAAAATCTGGTGTGACAAGCACAGAACACAACTTTCGATTGCCGAAGGTAAGAGAAAGTTGTGTGCTGTGCGACCAGTCACACCAGATTTTTAGATTTCATTCTTGAGATTAAGAGGTATCTATGTATTAAATTTATTATTTGTTTGAGTCATTTCAAAGAACTTCTAAAAATTAAAAATATTCTTTGGATTAAATGAAATAATAGACATGCAAAAACTTTTGTGAGCGGGTCAAAGATGAAAATAAAAAAAGACATGACACTTCAATCACATATTAAGAGTATCCATTGAGGTTTAAATGAAAAATTTAATTACTTTAATAAAAATAATTTCAAATTTTTTAATTATTTATTTTTTTTAGCTTAGGTATTATTAGAATTTAATAATTATTAATAAATTAATATATAACCTCTATGCTTATGAATTAAATAAATTTGGTTGAATTAAAAAAAAAAAAATTGGAATGGAAATCAAATTAATTTATTTAATCATAAAATAATAAATAAATATTTGAAATAAATAGAGATGGCATCTAATATGTCGAAAAAAAAACAAGTAAAAATATATAAATATGTTTTGAACTAACTCCACATCTAGGGACACGAAAAAAAGTATCGATACTTACTAGTATCGATACTTTTGCTGTTCACTCGGGGCCACCACGCTAGCAAGCTGCGAATCATTCTGTCCTCCTGGTGTTCATTACTCTGAAGACACAGTGGCATATATCGTACTGATCTTCCCGTCTGCCCTTTAATCGACGACAGAAGCCTAATATGCCGAAAAGTCTTAAAACTAAGAGAAAGTAAAAAGAAAAAATACTTGTACTTAAAAAAATACTCGATACTTTTTTTTTCAATACCATATCCACATCCTATTTTCGGTATACCATCTATTCAATTTATTACTTTCTCTTACCTCTATATATATGTTAATATATATATAGAGAGAAAGTATTGGTTTCATGTCAAAAATTCGATGTCGAGATTTTGATGGATATACACGTTTTGAGGTCCCCTGAATCCAAAAAGTGGTTTTCGCTACATGGTCTGTCTGTCTGTCTGTCTGTCTGTCTGTCTGTGTGTGTGTGTGTGTGTGTGTGTGTGTGTGTGTGTGTGTGTGTGTGTGTGTGTGTGTCTGTGAACAAAATATCTCAAGAACAAAAAGAGCTAGGAAGTTGAAATTGTATATTTAAGTTAGGCACCCCCATGGGACGTGACACGAAGCTTTTGAACAAAATTGGCCAAAAAGTACTAGTACTTTACTGATGCACTTTTTCAGTTTTTTTCGATTTTCTCTAAATTTGCTCCAACGATTTTTTTTTTAAATTCAAAAATCAATTATTTTTTAGATTCTCTATAAAATGTATATTCTCATTTTGTGATTGAAATCTTCTGAGACCACTTTACTCTTGTACTCCATAGAAAAGATAGGAGAAATGGTTGCCATGGTATCAAAATATAAATATTTTCCCATACTTATAAATTTTACATTTTGAATTCAATCGTACCCTATGGTCGGAAACTAAATACATGTCGACACAAAAAATCTGGTGTGACAAGCACAGAACACAACTTTTGATTACCGAAGGTAAGAGAAAGTTGTGTGCTGTGCGCCAGTCACACCAGATTTTTTTTATTTAAATTGGTCTGTATAGGGCTCAATCTTACTAAATTTCCAATTTTTTTTTTCTATTGATATTTATAATAATTCTTTATTAGACCGTCTGTCTGTCTGTCTGTCTGTCTTGATCCAATCCGAGTCGCATTAATTAATTAATTGACTTTAATTTTTCATAAGGCAAGACAAAACTCAATGCTTTCCAATGGGCAAATTCTGCATTTTCTGGAATTTTTTTGCGACTCCTCCCCTTTTGAGAATTTTCCTGGACTCTCCAAGGACTGCAAATATTCGTTTCAAAATTTCAACAGGAAGTTGGTCAAACAGAAGGTGATAGACGGACACTCCTCTATTAGGTATATAAGCAAGATAAAAACAAGTCGACCCGTCTCGCGGCCTGAAGTTTCAATGTTCAGCCTTAGTTCGAGTAACTCCTAATCGTCACCCACGTACTCCCAAGAGATGGGTGTATACAGGGATGGGCAAGTTACTCGATTTTGAGTAACGAGATACAAAATACCAATTACTTCAGATTTTTGTAACGAAATACAAGATACCAATTATTCACGGGTTTGTGTAACGAGATACAAAATACCAATTACGTATTTCAAATACATTGAAAATACCAATTACAAACAAATTTTTCCTTGATTTTAAAATTCTTTTTGGTGGGGTAATTCTGGAACCCTAAATAAATTTAGTTTAGGAAAGTGGCAGCTAAACTTATATTGGAAACAGTGTTGGGCAAATTAAGCATATTTTGATTTGTTTACTTCATGACGTAGACAAATGCGTAGACAAAGTAGACAATGTAGACAAAGACGTAAACTATGTAGACAAATGGCTCAACGCTACGCTTGTTTTCATTGGTTCTCATCTCAGATCAGTGATCTGTCATTTCTAGAAACAGCCTAGAAATTCATATACATAAAAATGTCTAAACGCGGAAGACCAATAAACAGACATTTTAATTGATTAAAATTTGAATTAGGGAAACAAAATGAAAAATCTGGTGTGACTGGCGCACAGCACACAACTTTCTCTTACATTCGGTAATCGAAAGTTGTGTACTGTGCTTGTCACACCAGATTTTTTGTGTCGACATGTATTTAGTTCCCGACAGTAGGTAACATTTGAATTCAGATGTAAAATTTATAAGTGTGGGAAAATATTTATATTTTGTTACCATGGCAACCATTTCTCCTATCTTCCCTATGAAATACAAGAGTAAAGTGGTCTTCAGAAGATTTCAATCGCAAAATGAGAATACACATTTTAAAGAGCATCTAAAAAATAATTGATTTTTGAATTTTAAAAAAAATCGTTGGAGCAAATTTTGAGAAAATCGAAAAAAACTGAAAAAGTACATCAGTAAAGTACTAGTACTCTTTGGCCGATTTTGATTAAAAGCTTATTTTTCCGGTCCCGGGGGTGTTTAAGTTAAATATAGAATTTCAACCTCGTAGCTCAATTCCTTCATGCTTAAAATTGAACACAGACACACACACCCACCCACCCACCCACCCACACACAGACAGACAGACCATGTCGCGAAAACCACTTTTTTGGATTCAGGGGACCTCAAAACGTGACGATCCATCAAAATCTCGACATCGAATTTTTGACATGAATCCAATACTTTCTCTCTATATATATATTACATATATACATAGGTAAGAGGAAGTAATAATATGTTGCAGTGTGTCTTTTTTGCAAAAAAAAAAAACTCTGCATAATACAGCTTCTAATATCTAATTCAAATAAAAGTCACTTAAAATTAAGAATACCGCCATTATCAACGCTGGCAGATGTTTCTTTTTCACCCAATATCTCGCTATATATGATATTCAACTTTAAGCGAGAATAGAAAAATTGTAAAATCACTCTTTACCTATTGATTTCGTGTATATTAGTATCAAAAAATTATATTTATGACGATACATAAAAAATTATGGTGTTGTTAGTCCCGCCAAATTTTTAAATTTTAATTGTCTACTTTGTCTACATGGATATTGTTCATTTGTCTACATACATTGTCTACGCGTAGACAAAGTAAAGTAGACAATTCGCCCAACGCTGATTGGAAAATACCTTTGGAAAATCGAAAACAATAAAATTAATCATGATATTAAAAAAAAATTTATTTATAAAAATATGAAAAGGCTTAAAAAAAAACCAAGTTTTCAAAAGTTTTGTCGGATAATCTGGACCTTGATGGAGAATGAATAAACCCGCAAATGAAAACAATCTTTCAACTGGGGCAGAAGAACAAAGATTTAGTCGTTGAGAGATGGTTGAAAGAAGAAAGCAAAAAAGCATTTTAACGAAGAGTGAAAATTAGGCGGATTGATTGACTTCTCTTTACTGGTTTTTACTAACAATTGTAAGATTCGGAGCAGAGAACCCACACGACGATTACATACAGTAATATTAAATAAATTAGAAAAATTTCAGCTCCCTCTGCAAGACTTTTTATACGGCGGCAAATAAAAAAAAAAAATATTTGGTATCTCGAATTTCAGATACCAATTACTAAAAAATGTAACGAAATACAAGATACCAATTATTTTGCCTATGCTGTAACGAGATACAAAATACCAATTAATATTGTATTTGGTATCTTGTATTTCAAATACATGTAACTGATTAACGCCCATCCCTGGGTGTATATATATTAGAGTGGTCGTTAAAAATTAAATTTCTTGCGGCGCCCCCTAAAAAGCTTTCTTTTGATGAAAAAACACTATAATTTTTTTATGTCAAGACAACACGTGCCTCAAGACGATTTAAGTTAATTTTTGGGTATAATCATGTTTTTTTGAAGATTTTTAATAATAAATGCAATTTCATACAAAATATAAACAACCACAGAACGAAAATTCATGAGAATACAATAGTTATTCAAAATAACAATAGATTTTCCAAACAATATGGCCTGTTAATTAAAATAATCAATGATATTTTAATTAATATTTTTATTTTAAGATTTGAAAAGTTTTTTTAACAATGTCCGTATTATCATTCTCAGTGATGAATCTCAAATTATAGTTTAAGAAAAAGTTTAAAATTCTTCGTGATTCAAGCTTATCTTTTAATTAACTTTCTAATGGTCAAAGCCATATGAGCGGGTCTCCTGGGCAACCCCTCCTCACAGATTTATATCCCCACGAATATTTACATTTGCATTTAATAAGCAATTATTTAATACTAATTTATTTTTTTATACAAATAATTATAATTTATTTAAGTTGATTTAATATTATCAACAATGCCAATTAATGGAAAAATATCTAATTTAAATTTTATTGTTGAAGTATTAATTTTATTATTATTAATTAATTATATATAAAATAAATAAGATAAATTGTCTAGCAGCTGTCAAGGCAGACACATCGCCTCCCCAAATAGGCCTTTAAAAGTTTCTTATGAGGCTGTGCCTCCCCCAAGCACCCTGATAGTGAGGTGACTCTCCTCAATCCTCTCCCTGGACCATTATCGAGAGGACAATGCCAAACGAATGCTGGTTGCTCGCAAATCGACTACCATTGGCCGTGGGCCCTTGAAGCGAGCCTGTCCGAGACCAAACATAGTGCTACCTGGACCAACCCGGAGGCTGCAACTTCAATCAACCATCATCAGCGTCAGATGAGTCAATTCTTCTGTTTTCCCCCCTTCCTCCTTTAACTAAACTTGCATATAATAAACTATAAACTGTAATTTTTTTTCTCTAAATATAATTTATTAAATATAACCATTTATAAATAATAAACAAGGCTTTTGTGTCTCATAGAAGCGAAGAGTAGATGCTCATTTACACCCCTATCTATCGGCGTTGTTGCGGAGCCAACGACCGGTACATTAATTAAAATATATTGTAATTAAACCACAAATTAAAGAAATTGTGTAAAATAATTTTGTCTATATTTATTGATGTTTTTCCATTGTTAAGCGACTTTTCACGTTATAACTTAAATCGTCTTGAGGCACGTGTTGTCTTGACATAAAAAATTATAGTGTTTTTTTCATCAAAAGAAAGCTTTTTTAGGGGGCGCCGCAAGAAATTTAATTTTTTAACGACCACTCTAATTATATATTTATAATAATTATTAGATTGAGTGCGAAAAACGATCCCTAGAAATAAGAGCAAAAAAAAAGAGATTTTTCATCATCATCCCCTTTTCTAGGGTTTTTTTTTTTTGCTTCGTAAGCAATTCTCTTGCTTATGACTCAAGACAAGCGACGTCATCGAAAACAAAAAGTAGTTGAAAGCCAATACCAAATGTGTTGTTCTACTTTTAATGTCTTTAAAAAAAAAAAGGGGGGTCGGACTAAGCCGAGCGCACAACTTTGCCCACCCATTCATTATTCAAAGAAATAACGTTTTTGTTTTGATTTTACTCTGTTGCTTTGTAAATAATGTTTTTTAGGTTCTGAAGAAGGCTTAATCGAGCCGAAACGATGTCAAAATTTGGCCATCATCGTAAACCTAAAAATAAAAACCTCAAATAATAAATTTTCTATAATTTATTGAAAATCCACTCGCCTCCCATCCAAAAGTGTGAATGTTAAAAAGACCCAAATTAAGGTATCATTGAATATTAATATCTTATTCAAAAATTAATATCTCAAAAATTATTTAATTTTCATTTTAATTTAAGATATTTTTCAACTTTAAATTTAAAATTGTAAATTCCCAATTTGATTTTGTTTCGTTCCAATTTGAACTTGAAAAGCTATAGATAGACCTTTGCGCCAACTAGCGGCAATCATCTTAATTAGTTGGGATTGTTTATTATTTTAACACGTAATTTATTTTTGTATAATTATTAATAAAATATATTGAGATTATTCGAATTTTGTCGACTTCAAGAAAAAATTGCTCTACCCGTGGCTGTAATAATGGGTCATTTTGGGTCATTAACTTACCTACCCCAACATTAAAATAGCCTCCCTATGGGGAAATACATGGTGTTTGTCCTTCAGCTATTTTAATGTTGGGGTAGATATGTGATCAAAACGACCCATATTCAGAAGTAGAAATTTCCTTTTTTGCTCTTTTCTCCAAAAAGTTTCTCTAAAACAAATCTAAAACGAATATAATAAAAAAATTGAAATAAATAAAAATTTTGAATTTTTGTCGGTCCCCACCTCGAGATGACTATCTACAAATATTTCAACTAACGCTGCTGAAGTGTTGGCACAATGTAAATATATCGTTTATTATCCCCTCGAAACAATAAACATACATATGACTTAACTAAATTTTATAAAATTTTAGGCTTTTTATTTATTTATTTTTTTTTTATGTTGGTAGCCCTTTATTCTTATTCACGTTAATTAACATTTCTGTCCTAAAAAAATTCCATTTCTATTGTGAATTAAAATTTTGATTATTAATATATTAACGTATGACTTCATCAATTCTGAAATTTTGATGTCACTATTACTCCAAAATGCGATTTTATATCAAAGTTTAAAGTCGAGTGGCCTACTAACAGCAAGACATCCAACGATTAATTAATTAATTTTATATTCAATCAGAGCAATTACTCCGAAATAAATTTAAATAAATGGAAAGCATTCAATTTTGCAATAATATGCTAATTAGCAAATAATAAAGCATTGTTGATGTTATTTATTTATTATCTAATTTAATCAAAATCAGTTTATTTTTATTAGTGGAGATTCGTTCTCATTTTAACGCTGTTGGATAAATAGTGGTAATATATAAGTCGCTAATGTCCATCTGTCTGTCTGTCAGGCTCTATTTGGGCAACTTCCCTTTGGAATTTAGAAACCAAATTTTATCTGCTTTAAAGAGAACCTTCTAAGTATTATTTTAGTCCCGAAATTCCAACAACTCGTTTTTAAGGTAAGAATGAAAGATCAAAAAATTAAAAGGTAAGTCTTAATATATACTAATTTTCTCTATTCAATTAAATTAAAGATATAATTCTTTTTGCAACCAATTTAAGACCAGTTAATTGTGTATTTATTAATAGGCCTTCTTTACATTGGGCTGTAATAAAGTGACTAATTAAGCTTAGAGGCGAATAATAATTGTTGCATAGCTCGATGGTAATCTCTGTGAGCTGGCTGGCCTGCGCGCCTGTCTTGACCTTTTTGCCAAATCCCTCGAGCTCGGACAGGTTCATTCATTCATTTGGGATATTTTTACTATAATCATGTTTCCTTTTTTAATTTTTCAAAATATCACATCACACTGTTTGTGTCTCGTGCCTCTGGAGAGAAAGAAGATTCAAATATTCATTGAAATTCATTAGAGAGTTTTTTAATCCACTTTCTAAACGCAAATTCATCGGATTCAACGAAGAGAATTTTCAATGATAGAATATTTTTTACTAGCCGCGCCACCTGCCTTAGTTAACCGGGGGGTCTTAATCATGTGCCATAACTTTATTTCATACACATAAACAAATATCTGGCTTAAAATCATCCTCGTAAAATTTCTCACATTTTGAAAAAAAAAAAAAAAAAAAAAAAAAAAAAATCCCTCAAATAATTTCAGAGTGAATTGATTAAAAAGAAAAAGTGAAAATTAAATCTCACAATTATTATTTTAAAATTAATCATATAAATAAATATTAAATAAA